>PJEM01009847.1:0-67607 GCA_004023845.1 Helogale parvula | reverse complement strand
TATGTCTTAGTCTTCTTTATAGTTGAGATAATCTTAGAATCTTGAGTGTGAAAATGTAAAAATAGTCACAAATGTCTCTACCAGAAATAAGAACACATCGAGGGTGGCCAGCAAACTCAAAGCGAAGCAAAGGTTTCATAGTCACATACTAATAATACTGAGGTCTGTACGCAGGGCGGGAGGAGCAATAAACATAAAAGACCTATTAATTCCAATACTATCCATTATTGTTTCTATTACTGGTACTTGAGAAAAATTCTGTTATACAATCAAGAAAGGCTGACACTGATAACTAGTACATGTAAAAATAGTGCACTGGTTTTCTTTTGCAAAGCGATTTGCATCCTAAGAGCTGGTAAACACTTTTTGTTCAAAATACAGAAAAAGGTGAGACTTAAAAAAATTAAATTAAGGCATTCAAAATGGGAAAGTTGCCTATCATGAAGCATTAGGAAACTGATATAATTAACTCCAAACTGCTTGTGACAGTAACTGCTTAACCATGATCATGCAGTTCCCATGGGGCACACACATGAGTGATACAGATCAAACGTTATGGCTTTTTACACAAGTGCATAGTTGCAGCTGCAGTGTGTTATGATATCTGATTGCTGTGTATAAAAAAATAAATGGGACATCTGAAGAACCCTCTCGCAGTAATACAGTACTATGGGTGTGTGTGCGCGCGCATACAGAGAGCGACAGACCTATATATGTACGCCCGCACACACACACAGTATCATGGTCACTTCATAAAGGTGCAGTCTCCATCACTGTAGTGGAATCCGTTCCCAGACTCTTCTGGTAAATGTGCTGGTGAAACCTCTCTGTTGAAGCTGAAAAGATGATTTCTTTAAACTGTAACTCTTCTCAATCCTTTTGTGCAATGTAGTGTGAATGACCGCTGAGAGCGCCTCAGGGACACCTCCGCGAGGGCTGCCCGTGATCTTCTTACTCTACTGACCAATCATTGTTGGTTCAACTTGTTGCTCAAAAAGAGAGCAGAAAATCTCCAAGATTTATAATTTATATTGCAGGAATAAAGGGAGATACATATATGTATGTGTGTGTTTGTATATCAGTCTCTCAGGAAAATATAGCTTTTTAAGAAATTTTGGGCCATCACATTTCAGTCTTGTTTTAACTGGAAGAATATGACCACCTGGAATAATGACTGCATTCACAGAAGGCAGCTAGCTGAAAAAAAGAGAAAAAACAAAGTTAGCTGACACAGGAAAATAGTTTAAGAGATTGATAAATCCTTTGAAAAGGCATTCCGTTTCTAGCATTAATCTACGTAGTCTTCCAGCCCCTAAGCTTGTAACACCTGAAGCATACATAAAACATACTTACTATGTTACTTTTCTTATTTTTAGGTACATGCAGTAAATGCTAATATTTTTCTATACTTTCTACACACACGACACACACGTTTAATATGGTTAACTGGCTACTAGGGTCAGCTCGTACACCACGGAGTAAGTCAGGGAGTGTCAGGGCTGCCTTGGAGGTTAACTGCTCCTGCCTCACGTGGCTGAACGAACAGTGGACTTTTGGACCAGGTTCTATTGGACTGTGTGACTCTTAGTCACATTTTGTAAATCTATGAAATGGGAACAAACACACTGTTTGAGTAAATATAGGTAAAAATCTCTGTAAATCTTGATTATAAACACCTTCCAATAATACGTGATTTAAGTCTATTTTTGCAATGTGCTTACTTGGGTTAAGACAGATATTACTTCTTTTAAATCCATTCTATCATGAGGTTCAATTTTCACTCAGATTTCCTCGAGCCACTGTTAACCAGACTATCTCGCGTGCTCTCCAAGCACAAGAACTCCGCAGCGCGCCAGTCGCATTCTCCAGCAAGAGTAACATTAACTTTTCAAAGAGCAAACGTTTCACGGCATGACAAAGAAAAGCCAAATCAGAAACAGCTATTTCACAGCACTTATTAGACTTACAAAGTTTTTGCAGTTTCTCAGTTCTTGCAAGTTAGAGAGCAGGAAAGAGGGGGGAAGGAGAGAGGGTGGGGGGAGAGAGGAACCCCGTGCTATGTTCACGAACTAGTACAGCTGGAGGAACTTGAAATCATTGTCAAGTTTATTTGTCTGAATATAGTTTCTTTCGAATGAAAAAAAGTACCAGAATTAGCTTCTTCTGTTATGTCTACAGGTTTTATTCCTAAGATAAAAAACTAATTCCAACTGTACTGAAAATATGTAGCTAATAAAGATTCTGAACATAGCATTTTACTTTTATAACTTAACGTGGAAATTTCAGTTAGAGACTTTTCTGAAAACTACTTTTCTAATAGATTATTAAAAACAACTTAATGAAATTTAAAAACTAGTCAAAACCAATGAAAACCCAAGTGCAAATCACATGCACTACTTGGAAATACTAAGATAACTCATTTTTCATTTTTTGATTTACCCCATTTATTTCTTCAGAAATCAAAAACATCGTCATCATCATCACCACCATCAACATCATCAAATGACCAATCCCAGTCTTTAAATGCCAAATCAAGCAATCTGCAATAGGAGGTTTGCAAATTTACACTCGAACACTCTTTAGAAATGGCAGTTTAACACACTAATTATCTAGAATTCACACTTGGTGCTGTGAGGATATTAACTCTCCCTTCGTCAATAACAACACAGTCAACATTAAAAGATGGTAGCACACAGGGAACTCTATTTTCTCTTTATATATAAACGCATATAATGTTAGTCAGGTATGCTTTCCAGAATATCAAGAGAACTGAAGACAGATAATATTTGGGGATAAGATACAATCTTCTCCCCACTGGGCCCAGATGAAGATGCAACCATCTTGATGCTTAGTTTGATTTGAGAACTACGAAAGCCCAACATCCGTCCACACTCCCCTCACAAAAGGACCAGAGTGTCAGCTCACATTTTTCTAGAATAGTACTTCAAGTCCTAGTTTAAAGAGAGGGTAACACTAAGAATGCAGCTTTCTTGATCCTGGCAGGACCCTATTTGTTCAAGGGGTCACCAATAGTGGTGCTCTCTGTGAAACACTATGAACAGGAGAAAAACCACAGTATACACTAAAACTTTGGGTTGCAAATAACTTGTTCTGCAAGTATTCGGCAAGATGAGCAAACATTTATAATAAATTTTAACTTAATAAACAAGCGACGTCTTGCAACACAAGTTGTACGTGATGCTGAATGTCACATGATCACATCTGAGCCAATGGTTCTCTCTCTCCCTCCCTGCCTCCTCCCTGTGGGACTGTGGGTGATCATCTCCCATGCTTGGATGCTTGGTCACAGGCCATGATGTTTGGCAGAAATCAGTGATTTTTCAGAACGTTGGAAGGTGCCCACAACTGGTACTAGTATATTTTTTGTCACTTCAAAGCACCTACGGAAGGGCGTCTGCATGGCTCAGTCAGTGTCCAACTTCAGCTCATGATCTCACAGTTCAGTTCTTGAGTTTGAGCCCCACACAGGGCTTTCTGTTCTCAGCACAGAGCCCACTTCAGATCCCATCCCTCTCTCTCTCTGCCCCTCCCCTGCTCGCTCTCTCTCAAAAATAAATAAAAACATTAAAAAATTTTAAAACAAAACAAAGCACCTATGGACAGCCCTTTGCCTTCCATATAAGAGTAAACTTAGGAATGCTTTGCTTCATTCTAGACCAGGCTGCCTGCTGATATAGACCTTTTCCTCTGCTGCTTTATTGCGTTTCATTAAATACGGTATATGGCCAGAGTTGACGAATACTGTACTGTAGTGAATATCCCTGCGGGCTTATACAATGGCTCCCACGCAGAAAAAGATTCCACTGTGCCAACAGACGGCAGGGATTCCGTTAGTGACGGTGAAAGTCGCCGTACACAACCACCCTCCTGTCTCTTGTCTCCCTCACACCAGCCAGCGGTTTTCAAAGGTAGCTAAGTGCAGGTTAATTTATTTTTCTTTATATTTTGTATGCTATTATTTTGTACTATATTACAGTATTGTAATCATTTTTATATGAGTATTTTTGGGTTGTGGAATGAATCACCTGAGTTTCCATTATTTCTTATGGGGAAATTCGCTTTGATATACAAATGCTTTGGATTACAAGCATGTTTCCGGAACAAATTATGTTCGCAAAGAAAGGATTTACTGTATAAGCATCATTAGCAACTTATCTTGGCAGAGTAAATGGACTTAGAGCAGGGGTCTATCGGGTCTTTTCTTTCCAATCCAATCATCTAATATTGTAATCATCTTTATTTTTAAAAAACAAGTGTGGCTTTTTCATTGTTTTAATTGTGATGTTCACGAATCAACTTATGCCAAGGAACTCATATGGCCCCCAAAGTCTCATCCGTGACTTCATTTTTAAAGTTGGTTTGTGAATTTTAATTTATATGATTTACTCAAAACTATTTATAATGCAGACTCACAGGCATCATCCCAAGAGATTCTATATAATTGGACTACAGGGGTAGTGAGGCCTAAGTATCTGCATTTTAAAATAACAAATCTGAAATGAATTCTGATGCAGCTAGTTGACTCTGGTAATCACTGACAGTGTGTTGATGGATAGTTACCCTAATTTAAAGTAAACAAACCCACTCA
Organism: Helogale parvula; assembly: GCA_004023845.1. Taxonomy (NCBI): domain Eukaryota; kingdom Metazoa; phylum Chordata; class Mammalia; order Carnivora; family Herpestidae; genus Helogale; species Helogale parvula. The sequence continues at coordinate 62,998 of PJEM01009847.1, read as the reverse complement.
AATTATATATTTTAAAATGTGCTGACTACAGAACAATATTTAAGATAACACACGAATATACATACCATTATCACTAAAACGCGTATGACATTTTTCTAGGCTTCCGGAACTTGTAGCTAAGGTATTGCTTGGGAGATAGAGATCAGTGGGCTTTCCCAATCAAGCCCTAGCTTTGAAAAATCTGCATTTCATATCCTTCCAAAACCTCTGAAGTGTGTGAGAAGTGTGCACCTGTGTCACAGGCTTCAAATTTGGAAAGCCTGGCCACTAGGCCATTAGCACGATGTCTGGCAAGACTTCCTTTAAAGCTCCCCCCCACCCCCACCCACTGGCCCCTACCAGTTAGCCATCGAATTCTTGGCATTTCACCTTCAGAAAGCTTCCTCTAACTTGGTTTCTTCCTTCCACTGATACTGTCGGCACCTTAGTGAAAAAGCTCATTCAAGTCAACACACACCAACCTCTCGCTGAAAGACCTCTATCTGAAGAACAGATAAAACCCCTCTAGCACGGTGCACGGGCCCTTTCTGATCTGGCTCGAAGCTTCCTGCTCTGCAGTGTCATACCCCCTCCCCATCCTAATGCAGCGCACTGTACACATGTGCTCCGTGAGTAGTTCTGGCAACTCAGTACCTCTACACATCAACACTCTGCCTACCGCTGTCTTTTCCCTTATTACTCTGCCTGGAAAATTACTGATCTTCCCTTTCTAGAGATCTTTCTTGATATCCTCAGGCAGAATTCTCCATGCTTTCCTTTGTTCCCCTCTAACACTCACGCTTCTGCTATAAATAACATTTAAATAGTGTACTGTAACTATTTATTTATATTTGATTGTCTATCTCCTCCATTTAATTGATCAGTAGATATATACTTCAGGCCCAAGAAACTTACTGCCAAAGACTGCTTCGGAAAGGGAGCGTTAGGACTTCGAGTTCTGCTACAAGTGCAGTAGAGTGCCCGCTTCTTTACATCTTGCCAATACTATGTTTCTTAGTCCTTACCAGGGTGGCAGGTGAAGATGGGTTTTACATTTTAGTTTGATTTAAACCTCTTTGCTTAATAATCAAATTGATCTCTTTTTCATATTTATAATAATGCCTGCATCTGGATGTTCCTCACTAATGTTTATATAGGGAAGAGGCAATCCGCTTTTTCTTAATGACTTATGTAAGGACTCTATATACAAAGATGCTAAAACCCATCTTTTATACATATTGCAAATATATGGTATTTTTAAAACTTACAAGGCTATAGCTTTTGATTACTCAAATCTCTTTCTTTGTTTTCACTCTTAGGAAGTTTTCCAGTCTAAGAACAGATATATATTTTCCTATTTTCCTCATTGAATAGATTTGTTTTTGACACTTCAAGCTGTATATAGCTTTTTCATTTTTTTCCTAAATAAGCAGTCTGTTAACCTTCTAATATTTATAAATGGAAAAGAACAAAACTAAAGTAATGATAACCTAAGAGCTCCCCTGACACATAGACTTTAACATGGTCAGCAGTGCTTTATTTCTTAAAACTGGGTAAATGAGCAGTTGTTGCATTTCTGCTTTACACTTTCCTGCGTGGCTTAAATAATGCCTTTCTAAAGACCTTTAAGAGGAAAATAATTAAAGAGAAATGCCCTCAGCAGAGACCAGCATTCTACGTCCTGCTTTAGAAAAAACTAAGGATTTCTCGAACTATTTTTATCACAAATCAGTATTTTATTCACAAACGTCGTTCTTTTTTAGCATAGCTTTTTTTTTAAATTCAAAATTGTCAAGAAAACGTTCTTCTGGAAGGGCATTTCTGTACATTATGTTTTATAAGCTGTCGATTAATTTCTACTCTTCTCACTGTGAGGCAGCGTGGGAACAGAGCTGAGGGCGCGGGACGTGCAGCCAGACTACCGGGTCTGGATCGTCAGGGTGCACACAGGCACGCAGCACTTCTGTGCCTCAGTCTCCACACCTGGTCAATGGGCCTCAGCAGCTACATCACAGGCTGGTTGTAAGGATAAATAACTTACACAGCTGAAACTCAAAGAAGAGTGCCTGACACATACTATGCCCTCAAAAATACTATTTTACATAATAACAGCTGACACTTACTTAACCGTCGACCTAAAATACTTCACTACAGAGAAAGGGAAGTGTTACAAAGAGAATCAGAACCAGAAATGTCACAAAAGCCAAAAGAATAAAATGTAATGGTGTAGTTGTTTACAAAGACAAACACTGAGGAAAAGTTAAGAAAAAGCAGATCAGATGAGTATTTATGGTACTGTGTTTCAGTGCACATGTAAATACGTATGCGCACACGCACCCCGTTACTGCCGTCTGTGATCTTCCGTCCTTCCAAATCATGACTTCAGAAGATCAACATCCTTAGTTATTAGGGTGTCCGGGTGGCTCAGTCAGCACAGCGCCTGACTCGATTTCGGCTCAGGTCATGGTCTGGCAGTTACAAGATCAAGCCCTCCGTGCTGGGCATGGAGCCTACTTAAATCCCCCCCCCCACTTGCATGTGCACAGTCACTCTAAAACAAAAATACTTAGTTCCTTCACTTGCTACATATGTAACACTTTCAAATGACCTGCTACGACCTCAGTCACCCTCTTGTGTACAACCTCCAGTGTGTGCACGCTGCTCTTAAACGCGACACCCAAAATGAATGGAAACTGTAGGGCGGTTCATGTAAGACAGACACAGACACAATTTTAAGAGTTAATGAAGCAAGAGAGGCACAGAGGTTAAAGACAGTGGAAATAATGCTGCAGATGCATACAGAGTACAAAACTGCATCTTAAATGTGCCTGTCTCTACGCTTAAAGCTTCGAAGAGTACATTAGATAAAAAATATTCACAAAAATACCCTAGGCATTTTATGTCAGTTTTGATATTAGTTTTATCTACATGCATAATTGTGAGAGAAAGAAATCCCTATTACTTACTGTTGCTATGCAAAATGTATTTAAAAATCAATGAAGAATGATTCGAAGGGCAGGGCCAGTACTAAAATAAAACAAAAAGCAACAAAAATAAAAAGTAAATGTGCCTCCAATGGATCATGATGCTGAACTGGGGGGGGAGGGGTGACAGAAAGTATTTATAAGTAGGTGAGCATGAACACTGTTATGTAACTGAAAATATGCCCCACTTGGTCTGAAAACTGCTTCATAAACGAATTGTATGTGTTATCACAAGTAGTGAAATCACCAGCTTGTCAAATCACACAAAGAGTAAACTGTATCAAAAGGAGTTCCTTTTGTCCGGATTCTGAAATTATTTGCCCTTCTAGAGTCTCAATCAAAAAGATAGATAATAATACCTATCTATTCTACTCCACAGGAATATTTTAAAGATCCAGTGACAGAATACATGGAAAGATGAATGAGAGAATAGATTATGGAAGCACTTGGCAAGCTGTAAAGCATGATATATTGTAAGCTATTGAAATGGCACAGCATCTATGCACTAACAGTTCAATATTAATAACACATTTAATTTTTAGACGTTTGGCACATGGTAGAACCTTCAGTGTCTCTGACTTGAACTTCTTCTGCTTCATTACTATCATACAATCACGAATTTCATTCTCATATACCTCACAGAAAATCTCAACACTCTCACTGCTAAAACACCAACTCCACCTGGAGACCCCAGATTCAAGAAAAGTTCTGCGTCAGGGGTCTGTGGTTAGAATGGAAAGGTCTCTTACACAGTCAGGGCACATCATTACTCATGCACTGAAGGCCCTGTGTTAGGGGACCAAAAGGATGCCTGAAATTGGATACGTGATCTCAGTGCATACTTTATCCTTGGGCTAACCAAATCTTACATTCATTTCCATGAACAGTAATATTTACAAATGCCATAGTAGCTGGTAAGCCAAGAGATGGTTATTCTGAACCAAGAATTAAATTACTACCATGTCGCCGTATGTTTAAATGGTTCCAACAAAATGTCTTGGGCATTCATCATTACCTTGGATTTACTCCCAAGTCCCAACCCTGCCTCAAACGAATGCCCACTTTATCCATTGGTTAATATCTGCATTTTTAAGGTTGATCTCTATTGCTCTTTAAATGAGAAACAAGTTATTATTCTAAACTTACAGATGTGAAATTAAGACTTAAGGAAGATATCCATTTTGCCTCCCAAGTTGTCTAACATAAAAGAGGTTTGCCACGTTTAACACAACGTGCGTACCTGACACTTGTGGGTCGGTGTCACATCCCTGTCCACCAAATCACTAAGGCAGTCAATATGCTTACAAAACCTCAGGAGATTATGGTTGTATACATAAACGTGACAAAAACAAGTCCTTTATTTTGGGTTGAACTTAATATGTGCATGACTTAGTAAACAGATCTGTATTACATTTAACTGAACCAATGAATGAGACATATACACTAAAAGAGTTTCCAACATTTGGTAGTCTGCAGTTCCTTAAAATACCAAGCAAAGGTACACTATGATTAGGAGAATTTGTAGCTGAACATAGATAGTGAAATATTTAAAAAGACCCTGCAACTTTTAATCATATTTTTATTTATTACCTTGGTTTGTTTGGGGCAAGCTGTCGACTTGGCCGTCTAATAGACTGGTTTTGTTGTATCTTCATTGAAGTTCTAGGAGATGACCGTGCAAAGGGGTCTGGAGCTGGAGGCTTTTTAGGTATCTTTTTCACCAACCGACTAACCCACTTTTGTTGCTCTTCTGTAGAATTTGCTAATAACAACAGATTCTTTGCCGTCGAAATATCATAATAAACTACAAAGGAATATTTGAAAAAAATTAGTATGTTTACATTGATCTGAATGTAAGTAATATTGATGGGGCAAGTAATTTACTATTTACCTTTGCAAGGTGCTATGATCTCCTCCTTTTTGTCCATGTGATCCTTATGACACTTAATATGGCAGCGACGGCACTCTAACGCGGGAGGGGGTTTGAACATATGCCACAGCGGCTTCATGCAAGCCTCACAGTTGGTTGGGAAATGATAGAGGGTCGGGATAAATTCGTGTCCCTTATGGCAAATATAATTTGATTTTTCTCCCACTGGCTCCACTGGAAACTCTTGTTCCTTCTTACTTTCTCCTTCATTGGCATACAGAATCTATAAATAGCAAAAAGAATAACGAATAATTCCCAGTTTTATGCAGTAACAATTTTTACAGTGTAGATAAAATAAAATTAGCCTAAATTATTCGATAAAAAAAATGACATTCAAACATTACTAGATTCTGTCCAATCAAAATCTTGTATGAGAAAAATCATTAGACAGTCACTTGGTTCACATTTCAGAAAAAAATCTATCTTGTTCAAATGTGCCTCCTTATTTTATCCAGGATATCTTACTATGTCTGAGTAATTTTATCCGAACAGGCCAAAAGGTGAGTTTTCACCTGATGGGTGTTAGAGAGTTTTTCTGGGAGGGAGTGTTCAAGTCAATCCCCTGAAGGGATGTGGCAATTATACAAATTGATGCTCTAGGATTCTCAAAAACGGACAACTGGGTGATAACTCCAAACACGGCCTTAATGGAAAGGTTTGTATTTGCAGAGTTGAGGAAGAATAGAGGAAATGATGGAGAATACACTCCAAAGGAACATTATAAGCACCCAGAAAATCAGTGGCCAACTCCCCCGCAGCGCCCCAAGCACAACGATTTTTATGCAGAAGAAACTCAGTAATTGTTGGTTTGACTAATTTTAAAATGGAAGTAGAACAGGGAAACATTTGGCTTCACTTTAAATTGGACGTAAAAGGGCTACTGGGTGCAAAATTTAACTTCATAAACAACTTTTTTAACTTTCTAGAAAGCTGAGCTTAAAATCAGAAACAGAAGAGAATGGGTATGGTTTAAAAATGGCATAATGAGGGGCGCCTGGGTGGCTCAGCCGGCTGAGTGTCTGACTTCGGCTCAGGTCATGATCTCACAGTCTGTGGGTTCGAGCCCCGCGTCGGGCTCTGTGCTGACAGCTCAGAGCCTGGAGCCTGCTTCGGATTCTGGGTCTTCCTCTCTCTCTGCCCCTCCCCCACTCGCACTCTTTCTCCTTCTCAAATAAACATTAAGAAAAAAAAATGTCATAATGAACCTTGAACAGAAGGAAAGCTAAGGCCAGAAACAGGATATAAACATACTACAGACTTTACCAAGTAAGATGGAGAGGAATAAAGATCTGTCCAAACAAAATAAGCATGAAAGACACAGAGGGCTCTTTACCTGAAATATCCTTGGAATTTCTTTAGCATCTGCTCTATATACATCTGTTTGTGTAACAGGTCGGACATGAAATAATTTGCTATAAAAGATTTTTAATAAAGGAATAAAATATTACTAAAGGATCAAATTACATTAGTTATCCTATACTTACAAGTTAACAAGGACTACTTTGACCCATGTTAGAAGGTCAGAGGATACCTTGGTTCTATTAATGCAATCACTGCACTCCTTGAGATTTTGAGTACTTCCAGGAAATCAGAAATTTTCTAATTAGTTTCAGAAAACAACATATGTTTTAGCTAACTCTATATCCCAGACTTTCATCTCTACGCAACAAACAGTACTGTGGGAGGTATACTATATATATTTATATATAAATAGCACTAACTTGACAAAAAAGGTCCCATTTCTCTTACACTTTAAAAGAGAAAGTTTCTAAATATTGTAATAAAGACACTTACTCTATATCTAAAACCATGTAAGGGTTAGACTGCTCTTTATCTTGTTCACTGCCATAGAAAAGAATCTTCTTACTGCTTACAATCACATACTGTTAAAAGAGAGAGAGGGAGGGAATTAATGACGAAAGTTAATATATATTTCATTTATTTACTTATTTTCTTTGAAAACAAATTCTATAGCAACAAAAATCATATAATACCTAGGTTAAATAACTAAACAGTTCTCATTATATCCTTAAAAATTCTTCTTTAAAATAACCAATTTATAGTTTGCATATATTTTAAATAAGCAGAATGGGAAGGATATTAATTCAAGTATTTTTTAGATTTAGCTTCAAAATCCAGTAACACAGGTAGCCTTGTCGCTATGGTTTGAATGTTTGTGTTCCCCCCTAATTTTTATGTTAAATCCTAACATCTACTGGAGGGGCTCTGGAAGGCACGCAGGTCATAGGAGCAGAGCCCTCACAAAAGGGGCTCCAGAGAGATCCCTAGCCCCTTCCAGCATGTGAGAACACAGCAACATGTCTGCACCTGGAAGAAGGCCTTTACCAGAACCCAACCATCTGGCATCCTGATCTTGAGACTTCTGGCCCTCCAGAACTGTTAAAAAATAAAGTTCTATTGCTCATATACTACTCAGTCTATTTTGTTACAGCAGCCTGAACAGACTATGGTATTTACCAGAAACGAACATCATAAGATCAATAAATAGGTCTTTCTACCATACCCACAGGTGTTTTCCCACTGAAACAGCACACCACCAAAGTCAATAGGCTTCTGTCTTCCTAACATCAAAACTTGTTTCATTCAAGATGAAAGGTGTTCTTCACAAAGTTACATAAAATCACATCATTCCAAATCAAAGTCCAAAGTTTTATGTGTCTAAAAGTTCTAGTTGTATGTATCTTACAACTACAAAAGTAAAATGGCTATAGCCAAACCAAAAGCAAAATACAAGAACCATATTCAATAGTACCAATTACCTTTTTAACCCATCCAAATTTCTTAGTGTTATTTCGCACAGGCAATGAAAGCCATCCTTCTAGTCTTGATTCTGTAAATAAGCACAAAATAGGAGGATAAATATAACAATTCTCCTAAAAAATGTGAACTATAACAACATTTTAATATAAAAGTCACAGAATAAATCAAATATGCCCCTCAGAATTTATCATTATATTATCATTATCTAGGCGATAATAATGCAGGATCAGTATAAGCAAGTTATGGAACACAAAACAAAATCCAGGTCATACCACATTGGAAATACATACGCTGTATTTTACAAAGTCAAATGGCCCCTGCTGATTAAAGTCATGCATCTGCAAAGTTCAGCAGAAAAGTTGCAAAAAAAGAGAAGCGGTTCTCTATTCTCACTGATACAACTATATTAGAATTCTTTATTTTTCCTTCGGAAGAAGGCCTAATTATAGATTTACTGCATATACCTTCTTTGAAGAGAAAACCTTGTAAGTTAGTAATTACATGTTCAGAGAAAATGGATTTTTAAAATGGCAAAAATAAGATGAAATAAAATTGTGCATATTACAGAGCAATTTAACCAAAAGATTTCTAAATTCCAAAACAGCAAAATTGGTAAAATTGTAGTTCAACAAAGGAAACTGCCTGAATCCTTAGAATCTGTTCCAATGGCATTTGATCAATATCATTTAATGAAAAAACTAAGGGCAAATAGCATTTCTGGAGGTTATTCTCATAATCACTTATTGAACTATGCTAGAGGCTTCCATAAATTTTCTTTAATCCTCACAACCCCACAGAAAGGTCACACTGGGATGCAACTCTGACTCCAGTATCTATATATACTCTCTTACATCAACAACCTTTAGACTCTGTAACAGAAATGCTGTCATGCTTCTGATTCTGTGTTTCCCTCTCTCTCTCTGCCCTCCCCTGCTCGCACTCTCTCTCATAAATAAACAAACGAACATCTACAAAAAAAGCCCATATAATGTTAACTGTCTGGATGTGGTCCTACATCAACTTAAGAGACTAAATCAGATGATCTCTAACAATTTGAGTAAGACTGAACTTTACTGCTAAAATCTAAAACTTCAACACAATTACTTTTATGATTTCTATCATATACTGTTTTATACCTGGGAAATATGGCAACAATGTAAAAAACTATGGCTATTTCACTTTGCATTCAATTAGTAAGAGATTAAATTTTACCTCATATTCAGCTGCTTATACACTAATTTCCTGCCGCATTTACATTAAACGCAGTTTTGTACTTATACTAACTTTGTGTTAAACATGGTGATTTTATGTTTTCCATCTAGTTTCTTCATTTAAACTCTAAGTCCTTTCAGGACCAAGACTGAGTGGAACTGTCTTTTAAGGCTTAACCCAATGTTGACTCGCTAAGCGCTCAAAGAAAACCTGTACAACCCTCTCAAACAGCCTATGTGCTTTTTTTGTACTGTCACTCTTGATATGAAACTTCAGAAAGAATTTCTTGTTGGCTGAACACTGATGAAACCATATGCTCTTTAATAACAGAAAGTTGACAAAATAAGTCTATCAAATATAATAGCAATGCCTTGTGACAATACCTTTAAAAATTCTTTGTTCATGCAGCACTTTCTTTTTAATGGAGGCCAGAACAATTTGTTAGAGTTAGTGAATAATGAGTCAATGTTACAAAAATTTTGCAAAAGGTCTGACATTAAGCAGGAGGCGGGGGATGAAAACCCCCAAAGGTGAGAAAGATTTTCAGGGTATCACCTGTACCATTAGGTTCCGATGAAATAGGTAAGGAAGGCAAAGATTCTTCTTCTGAGTCAGAATCAGAGTCAAGAAGCATATGAGAACTGGAGGGCTTAGTGGCAATATTGAGAGAAGTAGAGGAGCGTTGGTAGGTGAATGACATGGATTCCATAGTGCGTGACTGAGTGATACGAACTAAACATCCAACATGAAAGGAAGTAGGAATGCAGAGAGAAGTTAAGAGAGAATAAAACGAAAACTTGAAAAGAGAGCTTCTATAATACGTAAAGAGCCAATTTAAGCAACTAAATATGTGGAGTTTTCTTTTGCATTTTTTCACAAAAATTTTTGTCAAAAATCAATAAACACTGTAAATTTAAACTGTCATTTGAATCCCTACTCCAAGGACATTTTTCTTAAAGAAATGACAAGCATTTCTCTCAGGAGCAGGTCAATCCCAGGGCATAAAACAATCAACTGCTTCATATTTAAGACTTAGTCTTTTAATAAAAATAACCTAAGAGCTGAAAAGAAATCCGTACCTGGAAAGCCGTCATCTGCCTCAGCGTCCCCCGGCCCACTGCCTATACTGGAACTGTCCAGACCAATATGCAAGGCCTGGAGCTGTGACCGCAGCTGCTCAATGTCACTATCTTTACTGTCCAGTGTCATCTGCAGTTCAATTCGAATCTGGCTCTCTTCAGCTATTTGCTACAAGAAATAAAATTACATCAGATTAATTTGATGCCATACACCTCATAAGTTTACTTCTTAATTCAGTAACAACAATGAAGGAACAGATATCCTATAACCAATAAAATGTATGCAGACATGAAAGTAAGTCTACTTCTTAAAAAGAAGTCTTCGGTCTGGAGTTCAAAAAGTATTCTTACAGCCTGCATTTCATTCAGTTCTTTCTGATACTTGATCATCTGCTGGGTCAATTTTTCACGTTCAGACTTAAGCTCCATATGTAGCTTTCTATTCTCTTTCTCTTTTCTTCGCACATCAGTGTCACTACCACGCTTGACAGGTTCTTTCCGATTCATGATCTCGGCCAACTTATTCACAGCCTTAAAAACACAAACGTAAGTACGTAATCAAATAAAATACGCTGATGGTTCTTGGTAACTTACCAATAGCAAGTTATATGACCACTAATAATCTCCTTCCCTATCCATACAGGGTGACAGAAAAACACTGTCTACTTTAAGTAATACACCCTCTGTTACTCATTACTCTTCTCCAACCTATATTTGTTTTTCACTCTGTTTTCTGAGAAATGTAATTTAAAATATTTAAATCAGGTTTGATCTAATGTCATTTTCTACTTTGACTATTTAGTTCCTAGAGAGACTTTTACAAGGCAGCTCCACTTTTATCCTGAAGGAAGAGAATGCTGCACTGGCCTCACATTAATAAAATACAGTACGCTCGACCAGAAAACTAAGCAGGTGCAACAGCCAAAGGAGCCTTTTCAGACTAACCCTTTCTCAGCGTCAGTGAATGTTTACCCTCTTTAGTTTCTTAAAAGCAGAAAAACTTACCAGATTACAATAAAAAATTAGGAAGGAGTGTGATTCCATATGGAAAAATTAAGGAAACAAAGTAAACACTGAACTGGACAATGTCGACCAAACCTAGCTTCTTCCAATCTGGCAAAAATCAGGAAATTGTGACGGGTCAGAAATATGGATACATTCAATGACTGCTACAGTCAACCTGTAACGCTGGAAATAAAATGTAAACGAGAGAAACTAAAAAAAAGTTCAAAATCACACTCTGAGTTTGTCACACACCTGAGTCTTCAGCGTCCTCTCCGTCAGCAGCTGCTTCTCAAACTGCGCTTTAATAGCGGCTGCGCTTATCTCCTCATCTTTCAACCGCGAGAGCTCTGGAATAGGAACAAGTGTAAAAATTATACTAATAATTACAGCAACTGACAAAACATTAGGTATATTTTAAATATAAACTTTATTCTTTGTTCATACATACGTTCTTGGACATCTTTCAATTTGTTATTTAATTCTTCTTTCTCATTTGCAAGATTGGCAACATCACTAGTTAGTGTCCTATTAGTTTCTTCAAGCTAAAAATTAAAGTGCAAAAAAAAATCATATCACAATTTACAAAATCTAACTTATAAAGCAATAATTCAAAATAAAAATACCCTAGAATATTGCTAAAACTCTTATTTTTCTAAGTACATCTATCTCTACACTTCGTAGCTTTGTGGAACCTTATCGAACTTCACCTTTGGTAAAAACGTCACTAACCATAATAGACTTCACATGCACCCCAGGAAGTAAAAACCCTGCCCTTCTCTCAAAAACCCTTAGCAGTATTTTTAATGAGAAAAACATTTAATAAACTAAAAAACAAGCAAATACTATAACAGATCTCTGCATTTCATCATGCAGAATAAACAAAATTTTAACTGTAGTATTTCTTTCAGGGCGTTTTAAAACGAAGTAAAATTTTACTAAAGAAGCTGACATCCTTTTTTTATTCTCTCCAAATACTATTCCTATTCTTCTTTCCCCCAAGAAATTTTATTGTGAATTATGTGTTCATCCTTCTCATCAATGATTATATACTTTTATTACAAACACATAATAGATACCAAGGTTTTATGTGATTTTAAATTGTCCATAAACAGCTTCACACTGTACCTTTCTGTAATTGCTTTCACTGGACATTATATTAAGAATTAAATTGTTGGGACGCCTGGGCGGCTCAGTCAGTTAAGCATCCGACCTTTGACTTTGGCTCAGGCATGATCACGTGTGGTTTGTGGGATGGAGCCCTGCACTGGGCTCTGTGCTGAAAGTGCAGAGTTTGCTTGGGATTCTCTCTCTCTTTCTCTCTCTCTCTCTGTCCCCCATTCCTCTCTGCTAAAGCATGTGCACTTTCTTTCAAAATAAATAAACTTAAAAAAAGAATTAAACTGTTGATATCTAAAGATCTAATTAAATCATTTTAACTGATATGGTAGTTCCACCTTCTCCCACATTTCACTTATCCGTTCGCTCATCTAATGAGAAGACTTACTGATAAGACATTTGAATTTTTGCTATTACAAACATTTATGCTGCTATAAAAACTACCTGAATTTCTCTACCATATTTAAACTTTCTTTGATTTATATGAATATCTAATTTTTCATATTTAAAATAAATAATATTTAAATTGCCATATTATATGCTATGCCATACTAGATTTATACTCTCCATAGTTTTAAATAATAATGTCATTTTCCACACATCCTTCAACCACTTAATTTTAGTCAGATATTGAATTTTGCCATTGTAATGAATGAACATGAAACAGTATTTCAAAGTTATCTTATCTAGCCTTTCCTAAAGAGTAATGAGGTTAAGTACATGCTTATAGTTTTAGGGTTTTCTCTTCTGGCCAACTTTTCTTTTGGGCTGTTTAACTTTTTCTTACTGAGCTCGAGAGCACCACGTGTGTTCTAGATACAAATCCCCTGTTTAATGAAAACATTGCAAGGGTCTTCTCCTGTGGTTTGCTGTCTTCTGCTACAGGAAGTTCTGGACTTTGTTCTGTTTAAAGTTTTTCTTTTTCATCTTTAGATCTTTAAGATAGCTAAAATGTATCCTTGTTATGTTGTAAAGGTAACATGGGTCTAAGTTTATTCTTGCCCACACAGAGAGTCATCCCAAACCATTTACTCTGTCTGTGTCCTCTCCCACCACGTGTCTGTCACCACCGCTCTCACAGACCCAGACTCTACTGCTGGCTTCCCTGCGGATTTCCGCCGAATGGGAATAAAGACCCCTGCTCTCCAGCGCCACACTTCTAATCAACGTGCCGTTTAAATGGCCCAGACACCTGACAAAACAAATGCAAGTGCTTGATGGTTTACTTCTCTTTGAAATTCTCATAATTTTTTTGACCTTGCATGACTGCCTTCAAGGTAGTTTCAAGATTCTTTTGAACTAAGATTTAACAAGAAAAAATGGTTTATACTGTTTTCTGCTTTTGGTATTTCCCAGTCCCTTCAGTCCTTTCCCTCTGAATTTACCAAAAGGCAAAGCCATCGCAAGTAGTTCTCTTTCTGAGTCTCTTTTCTGCCACACAACACTGAGAAGCTAGTGGTTAACCGGATAAAAATTCCAGAGTATACAATGTTCATTTCTATCTGGAGTATTCTCCTAGCGTGTCTAAAGCAGACTTATGACATAATAAGTTGATTAAAACCAAAAAAGAACTAAAAAATTTTACTTACAGATGCAATTGTAGCATCTTTTTCAGTGAGTTCCTGTTTATGCCTAGCCATCATCTCTTTGATCTCAAGTTCCTTCATGATTTTCTCTTTTTCCAAATCAGAATATTGCTCTTCAGCAATTGAACGAGCCAGCTGCTCGGAATCTGCTTTGGTCAAGGTGATCTCCAGTTGAGCGGCCAAGGAGTCCCTACATTTTAATGATACATAATTTAATGTTCAATTTACACTAGGACGTCCAGGTTTCCAATACACGTCATCAGCGGATTCTTACTGAGAGCATAGCAGGTCCTGTTCTAGAAGCAGAGCGCACAGCTATCAACAAGAGAGACAAGGACCTCGGCCTGTACCTTTCGTCCTCGAACTCCTGTTTCTTCTGCTGCAATTCTTTACAAAGTTTGGTCTTTTCTTCACATTCTTCTTTAAGTTCTCTCACCTGTGTTTTATAGAGGGTCTAAATAGCAAAAGAGAACAGAAACATGTCACTGCCATTATCACCAACATCAGGAATATTATTTCTACATTCAAAGTCTATCCAGACAAAAAGTCAAGTAGAACACAGATATGTTCCTGAACACTGAGTAATGTTGGGCCTCTGATTCAAAAAAATATTTATTTTGAGGAGAGAGAGAAAGCACGCAGGCATGTGTGACAGGGTGGGGGAGGGGCAGAGAGCGAGGGAGAGCCAGGATCTGACGCAGGATCTGTGCTGACAGCAGAGAGCCTAACGCAGGCTCAAACACACACTGTGAGATCAGCCTGAGCTGAAATTGGATGCTCAATGGAGTAAGCCTCCCAGGCACCCGAAGAAGCTTGATTTTCAACTGGATATCAGAATTTCTCATTAAATGACATAGAAAGAGGCAAAGAAATATATTACTAATTTAAACAAGGAAATTTTTTTGGCTTAAATGAAACGGAGGTGACATTACTTTCATATTTTGAAACTGATCTAAAAAAAGTACAAACATTAAAATGGCAATTTCTTTATGAGAAATGTTTTTTAAATCAACCTCACTGACATGCCTAGAACAATTTTTCTAGCAATGATAACAGATTTCTGTTAAGCTATCAATAGGCATTTGCCCAGCTCTTCCTTCTATATGAACTGTGTGGTGCAAAATCTCCTATCCAAATCTCTGATATTTGCTAGGAGAATCTATTTTAAAGACAAGAATCATTTTCCTCATTCTGCAGCAAGCAAACTTTTTTAATTCTACAAATACAACAATTTTCAAACTAACATATGTGCAACTTACTGAGAAGTACTGCTCCGCTTCAAGCTGATCTTGGAGTTCTTTCATTTGCCCATCTGCATCCTGACGTTCTCTGTGGGGACATTAAAGCAAAGGTTCAAATAAGCAACACACATATTAAACCAGCAACTCCTGAAATGAGGCCTAGGGAACTACCGGGCATCCCTGGACCCTTCAAAAAAAAAAAAAAAAAAGTCCAAAAGGTCAAATTATTTTCATAATACTAATCTTCATTGTGGTGTTGTTTTTTTAAATTCTCATTCTCTCACTAGTGTGTACAGACTTTTTAAAAGTTATATAACATGTCATCATTCCAACAGCTAATGAAATGTGTTCGCATGCTATTGTGTTTTAAAATTTCCTCAGTTTTGGGGTACCTAGATGGCTCAGTCAGTTAAGCATCCAACCTTGGTTTTGGGTGAGGTCACGATCTCACGGTTCATGGGTTCGAACCTGGCACTGGGCTCTGTGCTGATGGTACAAAGCCTGCTGGGGAATTCTCTCTCTGCCCCTCTCTCACTCATGTTTGCTCTCTCTCAAAATAAACATTTAAAATAAACAAAATTTTCTGTTCTGATTTCTAGCACAAAAAAAAATCATTGATATAACTCACATAAACCCCCTTCATAATGTTTAAGAGTGACGGGGGCCCGGCAAATAGTGGTCTACTAGAACAGCACGGCACTAGTAAATCACACCTCCTCGCCTGCGCACGGCGATCGGCACTTCCCCCCAGCTAACTGGCCGCAGTCACAGAGCGCCTGGAAAGCGGTTCTCTCAGCCTGAGGGCAGAAGGGACTGAGAAGGGGCCAGAGGGGAGGAGAGAAGCTTGTGTTTTTATGTTTAAATGCAGATGTTTAAATTGCACAGCTCTGTATATTCGGTACAAATTCACAGAGTTCTCCTATTATTTGTGTACTTTTTCTGTATGCATATTATATATGTATGCATACATCTTCAATAAATAAAATTATATAAAAAATAAGTAAAATAAAAAGTGAGCCTAACAACCTATTTAAGATGTTGTATTGAAATAAATTTATTTTTAATGTCTTTTTAATGTTCATTTATTCTTGAGAGAGAAAGCGTGAGCAGGGGAGGGGCAGAGAGGGAGGGAGATTGCGAAGCGGGCTCTCTGCTGACAGCGAAGAGCCCAATCAGTGTGGGGCTCAAACCCACAAACCGTGAGATCATGACTTGAGCTGAAGATGGACACTTAACGGACTGAGCCACCCAGGTGCCCCAAACCAAGAAAACATAAAAATTACAGTTATCCCAACTCAAACCTAAGGGGGGAAAAGCAATCTGGTGAAAACATCACATATATAATTAAAAAACAAAAACACTCCAGACCTACAAAAAACCCAACCCTCTCTGCACCGTACAGATGTACACGGGTAGAGACACCGAAGGGTGAATTACACACCATCACAGTACACTCTTTCTGGGGAGAGGATCTACGTCTGCACTCAGGAACGGAACATACACTGTTTTCTCTTTATTTTTAAATACAGTTCTGAGTATTTTACAGGGAGAAAACATTTAAATACCACTTAAATATTTAAAAATATACATAGCAAAAAAGACTCACACTAAATGATTTAATCATACTGTTTTCAATCTGTACATTACTTAAGGTTTTTATTCTTATTCTTGTTTAATAATTTGGTCACTTTGTTTACTTACTGGCTCTTAAAACTTCCACATAAAGTCATCACTCAGTGTCATTTACCTGTGTTATATCTGTATTTTATCATCGAGGGGCCTGCTATTAAAAGGAGGATTCTAATTGTTCTGAGTCAAAAACGGGAAAGATGCTAATTAATAATATATAAAAGGTCAGTTTTTGAAATGCTCGCATCATCACCAGCTAAGCTCATTTGCAGCAAACCTCAGTAGAATTTTAATATCCTTGGAGAGCTGCTATCATTCATTTACATGTAACTTTATTTATTCTTGATACAAAGAGAGAGACAGCATGAGAGGGGGAGGGGCAGAGAGAGAAGGAGACACAGAACCGGAAGCAGGCTCCAGGTTCTGAGTTAGCTGTCAGCACAGAGCCTGATGCGGGGCTCGAACCCACAAACGTGAGATCTGACCTGAGCCGAAGTCAGAGGCTTAACCGACTGAGCCACCGAGGCGCCCCTACATGTAACTTTAAAAACTTAACATTGAGTAGGTACTTAAGAAAAGTACTTTCCACAAAATAACCCATTATATGCACGCAGTTACGATTACAAAGTACAGGAGAACCCAGAAAAACCAACAAGAGAGGTGGCGGCCTCCTTACCCACACTCTTCACACCCTCGGGCACACCCCTGGAGGAACTCGCTTTGTTTCATTTGTTTCGTTCTTCTGAGAACTACCTCCAAGTCCCGGCTTACTTCTGGACACAGACTGGAACTCCTGTTTACCCACTGCCCGCTGCCAGAGTGAGGGGTCAGCCCTGCCCGCCCCGAGCCTCCCCCAGCTCCTCTGGCACTGCTGCACCTGGGGCCTCAGCCGCACATGCCTCACTTTCTACTCCGGCGACCACAGACCACAGCCTCCCCGGTGTGTGGTGAGAACTGCACCTTCCACCCACCCTTTCTCCTCTTGGTTTTGAAATTTCATGAGAATGTGTCCAAATGTGGGTCTTTTTTTCACTTATTTTCTGTTGAGTCCTTTCAACCTAAAGACTTCTCTTTCAGCGACAGGAAACTGTATTCTATTATTTCTTTAGTAACTTCCTCCACTTGGGTTTCTCCAGACTTCTCTCCGTCTGGTATGAGAAGCCCCGGGCCACACATCTTCTGTGTCACTCCCTCTTATTCTGTTCGATGACATTTCTTTGAATTTTTCTTTAAACCATCCTAACAAATGTATATGCAGTCATTTTTAATCTTTAACAGCTCTTTCTTATTCTGGCTGCCCTTTTGGGATTATGCCAGCTTCTTGTAATGGAAGTAGTATCTCCCAAAAGTTTTGATCAACACTAATTATTACCACTAGGCTTTATTTTTATATTTGTCTATGCCTTCCTCTTCTTTCCCTGATATGCTTCTCATCTGGGGGTATGTTTCCTTTTTCTTTATTACAGTCTTTTGCTTCAGTGCTGAACACTTTTCTCAAATGCCTAATGACACTTGGCAATTCATTTACAGAGGCAGCAATAGATAGAAGTGGTAAAAACTCACTGGGGAAGCAAATATAAACTTGAAGGTTAACACTGGCACTCAACACATTACTTAAGCAGAAAAAGAGAGCAAATGTGGTCAAGAAAATGAAATGATCAAACAAAAATTCCCAAGAAAACCAAAATTAAGAAAATTTACATGTGGGTAGTTGTACATATTAATAAAATGTTGTCTCAAACAATGTACTTACTTTCGAAGTTCAGCATTCTGCTTTTCCAAGCTCATTTTCATTTCCATGAGATGATTATTCTCTTGTTTTAACTGCTTTTCTGACATTTTTAGTGTGTTAACTTGCTGTGTTTGCATCTTCAAGTCATTTTGTGTAAGGCAGCGCTTCTGAGTTTCTTGCTCTATTTTTAATGTCAAGTTTCTAATCTAAAAAAAATTGTATACTTATTATATAAATAATTTTGATTTTTCTTAAAAAAAGTTTTCTAAATATTTATTTTGAGAGAGAGAATGAGTGGAGAGGGGCTGAGAGAGAGGGAGACTCAGAATCTGTAGTAGGCTGCAGGCTCTGGCTGTCAGCACAGAGCCCCACGCGGGGCTCAAGAACCACGAGATCACGACCTGATCTGCAGTCGGACACCTAACCGACTGAGCCGCCCAGGCGCCCCGTTGTTTTGACTTTTCTCATCAGTGAAGCTTGTCATGCAAAAGAGACTTTGTCCTTAGGCAGTTAATTCATGTCACAGTAAAATATTTTTTGTATTCTTGATGTCCTATTTTTTAAATAAAATATGGTCTTTAGGATAAAATAACTTAAACAATTTTAATTACGATTCATTCAGTGTATCATCCAAATTCAGTAAAAGTAAAGACTGCGTGACATAAGAAACACTTTAAGGTGCGCAGCCGACACGACAGGTGACCCGCTGCCTCGTCCCGGCTGCGCTAGGGAGCCTCATACTCACGTCCTCGCTCAGCGCGTCCTTCTGCCTCAGGAGCTCATCCGCCCTCTGCTGGGACTGCTTGAGGTCGCAGTCCAACAGAGAGCATCTCTTCTCAGCTTCCAGCAACAGGTTTTCCACCTTCTGCTTTAACGTCCTTTCTTCTGAGAGCTTTTTCTCCATTTCTATTGTCACAAAAATGGACACAATTACGCACTCACATACCAAAAAAGCATATCAAATGCATGACCCCATGCGATAAAAATTATTGTAAATAATTGGCTTTAAAACTTTTTTTAAATTTCCAATTTAATATTTTCATCACTCTTCCTAAGGCGTATGTCAACAGTTTCATGCTTAGAAATCAGGCGTTTTATTTGCAGTGTGGAAAAACCTACCACTCTGTAATATTACATCTGCTCTAACTGAAGTAACATTCTGCCCTCACCTATGGTTCTAAAAGAGCCTTAGATCTTCTGAAAGACTTATTTTCCTGCTACCTTGTGCCTCTTGCTGTCATTCTTCTTACCCTACAACATCCCTGGTAGAGTCTATGACGTCTATGGCTCCTCCCATATTAGCCTAGTACTATGCAGAGGATGACAATTATGCTTTGGGGAAATGTTTGTAAAGGACAAGATGCTGGGACCAAACTTCTTGAGGGTAAACCCTGTCTCTGACACGTCCTGATTATCTGCATGGGCGGTTAAGCTCTCTGAGGCTCAATTTCCTCATCTGTAGAATGAGTATGTGCATACCCAGTACGTACCCTGCTTCACAGGGGCGTTATGAAAATTCTTAGTTAATATCTGTGTGGCACTTAATAGCTGGTTGGCATATAAGAAGCATTTGCTAAGTGCTCACTGTTTAAAGACAGTGCTTAAGGACCTGATGAGAATGTTCACAGTATTATTTTAAAAGAGAAAAGCAAAAAGGTATAAAAATTTCAGAAAACATTCAAAATATCATCCTGATTAGTAAAATTGTGTTTAATCTTAACTTCATTATACTTTCCTGTACTTTCTAAATGATTTGTAATGAACTTTTAATTTGTTTTATTAATCAGAAAAGGCTTTGTTAAAAGCGAAGAAAAGGCAAAGTTTCTATCTAAGCAAGTGATTTCATATTAAATGTCAGTTATTATGATTAAAGGATTACCTTTCGATGTACCAATTAGAAAATCTTTTCAAATCCAATTGGGCTCCTCTGCTCTTTCATACCTAATGCTCAGTATCAAATTATCATTTATTACAAAGTTATGTAAGGAAAAATTAAGCTTATGAATTTTCACTTTTTAATGAACTGCCTTCAAAAGTGTGGGGAAAAAACAAAACTATTCTTCACATTCTACTAATAATAGCTAATATTTCTAGGCATTTTCACATATCATTGCAGTTGATCTTCAAAACAACCTAATACTCAAGTGTCTCAAAGGAAATAAGGCACAAAAAAGATTAAGTAACTAGACAAGGTTACACGACAAGTAATTCATTAATAAGTCATATTCTTACTCAAAGGAATCTATGACATGGCAGTGGAAAGCCTAAAGGCTTTTAGAGCTGGGTTGAGTACCAGCTACAACATTTTTGTGTATTTATATAAATTATGAAAGTCACCATACATCTTACATTAGTATTGTAAAAAGGAGTTTGAAAAAACCGGTTAGTTACTATTACCCCGAACTGGTTCATTTTTATCAGCTCGGAGAATAACCCATGGACAGATGGACTCATTTAAAAAAAAACAACAACACCCTAATGTGGGCACAGAGAAGAGACAGGGGCACAAGTGAACTTACTGAGGTGATAAAAATACAGATTCTGTAACTTGTTTTGAGTGGCGGTTACAAGTGTGTGTTACAAATGTGAGAAGTGCCTGCATTTTGCTGCATCTGAATTATCCTTCAAAAGAAATTCAACTATCTTCTAGGCCACTGTCAGGGAAACATGGCCCACTAACTTCCTTGCTTATAATTAGATTTTTCTAAATAAAGCACTCATTTCATCTCTTAACATCCTTAATTACTGCCTTAAACTAAACTGATTTTAACCAAAAACAAAAAAATCTCCAATTTAAATTTCATTCATTAATTACAGGGCTATTTTTTTTTTACCAAGTTATTCATAATTGTTATGCTTCAATTTGATATAAAATTTCTGCTTAAGAGTTCTATGAATCTTTCACCGGGTCTTTTATTAATTTCCTTTGGAATTTCAAATGCTTCGTAATTATAAACAGAAATTACCCTAAGACAATCCCAAGATACAGGCTGGTTTGTAGAACAGTTAGCTCTGTTGTCATACCCTATGGTCATGAGCTGTGGAAGACTTCGACCGGATCCAGCGAGTATCTTCATCAGGCCAGGGCGCAGAGTATTCAAGGAGCTTATATTCTAGTTAGGTCAGCTTCTATTTTTAAAATATTTATCTTGCATAAACTGGTAACGATTTTGTTATACAAGCTACTAAATGCCCAACTAAAATATTACAAAAAGAACAAACCCCCCAAATCTGAAGAGATCGTTCTAGAACTTCATGCTCTTTCTGCCTGGCACTATTGTTATAACCAAAATATTCTTTTCTCTCTGATCCTTAAATTTGGTTGAATAATTTTGTGTTTGGGCCTTACTATCTTAGAAATGAACATTGCCGTAAGGGGAAAAAATTGATATGTATATAAAGCTTCCCTAATGTTTTTTTTCTTTTCAGTTCTCAATATCTGACAATAAAATATACAAAGGTATTTTTCAAAAACAGAGAGTTGACTACAGAATCAATTCTTAGTAAAATGCTCCAGAAAAACCCTCTTAGGAAAAAGCGTACCTTTCATGGCTTCCGATTTTGCTTCTTCAATGGACTCATAAATCTTATTTTTATCTGCCAGCCGTGCTTTTGTAGCCTTATGCTCAGCTTCTTCTTGTTCTAAGCTCTGCTGTATAACTTTTAGTTGGTATGTCATATCTATTTCCACGTTGTTCTTTTCCTATTAAAGATTTAAAACAGCAGCTATCAACAAAGAAGACTGGCTCACAATTTCAAAAACTTATAAAGCTATTTCTTACAGGCTAAGAATGCTCACTACTCCCCTCCCCACTTCGCTCAAACTGTCTGTAAAAGTGATCCACGGAACCCACCCGCTCACCTCCCGCTGAACCTACGCCGCCCCTCCACCCTCCTGCTTGGAGACCTGCACTGAGAGTGTTTGATCTCGATAAAGTAACACATGAGATTCTCAACATCAGATTCAATGAGCACTTTTCAGTGTTTATCTCACTGAGACTCACTGTTGCCCTTGAAGCTATTTCCTTGACCTACCTGACAATGAACCCACTTGGCTCCCCCCTTCCTGTTCTCATCTCTTCTGTCACTTAGGAAGTTTCCTCCAAGCTGTTCCTTAATGCTGGCCTTCTCCGAGGTGGTGTTCTTCAGCCACTTAAAGCTTCTTCCCTTCCTGTGTCATTATTGCACACCTTTAAAACACACCTAATGTTTCCCTTTGCTAGAGCTAAAGACAAATTTTCAGGATCCTCTACCATTTGCCCTTATATTCCATACAAGAGACTTGTTTTAAGTTGGGAAACTTTAATAATAGAAGTCAGTCTATTTTCTAGATATCCTCAAGAGATTTTCTAATTCTTTGTTTTCTATAGTTTGTATCATAAATATAAATATTTCTTTTGTTTTTCAAATAAATCTGTACTACTGAGAATGATTTTTTCTTTTTATTTAAGTTTATTTATTTTGAGCGAGAGAAAGATAGTGAGCATGTGTAGAGGATGGGCAGAGAGGGAGAGAGAGAATATCTCAAGCAGGCTCCAAACTGTCAGTGCAGAGCCTGAGGCAGGGCTTGAGCTCACTAACTGTTGAGATCATGACCTGAGCCAAAATCAAGAGTCAGATGCTTAACCAACTAAACCACCCAGGAGGCCCTAAAAATATTTTTTCAATCCAACAACAGAGTAATCAACTCTGCCCTGAAAAACCATGCTCTGAAGAATCTTTTCCTAGACAGGCTCTTGCATTCACACAGCTTCAGCTGATCTGTACCAATGACTCAAATATTTCTAGCTTCAACATAGTTTACTGCTTCATGAACATCCGAAGGCACCTCAAACTTAGGACTAAAATAGATTTTGTCATCATCTCTTCTAAAAGAGCTATTTCCCTTCATTCTTTTTCTCTTTTCTTCTTTATTAATGTTTCCTTTATGTATCTTGTCACAAACTAAGAACCTAGAATCACCCTTAAGTTCCACACGCACACCTCATCTAATCAATCACTAAGTGCTGTCAAATATTCTACCTCCAAATAGTTCTCGGACTCATTTTCCATCCTTTTAACCACTGTACTAGTTAGGTCTCCATTGTCTGAATTACTGAAATCACCTCTGACAAGTCTCCCCATCTCTTATCTTGTCCTCCTCAAATTTATTCTCCACACATGGTACACAATGATCTATCTTAAATGTACGTCCAAGAAGAGCATCCAATTTAAGCCCTTCAGGGGTTGGTCTTCACCTAGAGAAATTAAGTCTAACAGAGTATTCAAAATCTTACATGATCTAGCTCATGCCTAGGTCTGTAGCCTCATCCTGGTCAATTAATTCCTCAGGCTTCACATGGGGGCCATACTGCAGTCCTCAGGCCATTGGCCTGATGTCTATTTTTGTAAAATCTCACTGAACACAGCCAGCCACACCCATTCCTTTACGTATCGCAGTGGAGCTGAGTTGCAACAGACTATATGGCTCTTGAAGACTAAAATATTTACTGTCTTTCACTTAAAAGATTAAAATCTGTTGACCCCTGCTCTACACTCCAGATTATTGAGCAGTTTGCATTACATAAACCAACTATGCCTTCTCTACTTCCCATCCTCTGTTCTTTTGCTCCCGCTGTCCTCCCCAGCTCAGAATGTGCCTCTACCCCGCCAACCAGCCCTGCCCTGTGCGTCCAATATGCCCTGTCCTTTCTTCTAGCAGTCTATTTACCACACTGCATTAGAATTATCTGTGTACTTTATTAATTACATTAGGTATTACTCCTTAGATTGCATTTTTAAAAATTTATTATTTTTTAAAGTAGGCTCCACGTCCAACGTGGGTTTTGCACTCATGACCTAGAGATCAAGAGTCACGTTCTATCGTCTGAGACAGCCAGGGGCCCCCACTGTGAGACTGCTAAAGGCAAGCAAAGACGGTGTCCTCTTATTTCTACCACAGATGATACATTAAATACTTGAATGAATGGATAAGCGAACAAAAATAACCGTAACTGCACGGAGCCTAAAAATGACCCCTGGCTTACAGTAGTTTTAAAGAAAAAAACTTTTCAATGTAAAAAGCCATTGTAACTTTCTATCATTTTAAGGACCTGCTGTGGTCAAAAATTTAAGTTTTCTTTGGATCCCTAAGAAGAAACATCCACTGAAAGGATACTGACGTTCCTTAATTTAGAGTGCGTTTTCCAATCTAAAAGGCTTTGTCATTTTTTTTTACAAAATATAAAGCTGAACATGTTTTACCTTTTCCAAATCAGTAAATCTCTCCTGTAGTTGTCTCTTCTCCATCTCTACTTTTGCTAATAAGATTTTGCCATTCTTTAAATCTTCTTCTAGGCCACATATTCTACCTAAAATTGCAACATTTAAAAAACAATAAACCCACAAAGTATATATATTAAATTAAGAGTAAAAAATTGGGAAATCACCTCATACTTTGGAGCTGTTATTTATGAGCCAAAGTTTCATAATTGTTGGTAGAGTGCTTTATAGTAAGTCAGCTGGAAGCCAAACCATCACCTTAGGAGGTGATTTTTGATAACATACAGTATTTCACACTATTTGAAAGTAAATCTTCTATTCATAAAATTTTGTATCAATGCATTTCCAACACCCTAACTTCACATAACAGAGTAGTATACTCAGAAATGTGCTATCCCAGCAAATATATCCACCATCTAAAGTATTTCCAAAATATAAATCATCAAGATGAATTCAAGTACGATCTCTACTTTATAATACCTTGTAAGTCATTAATTATCTCTGATCCGTGGGTTCGGTCCCTCCGTTCAGATTCTAGAACTGACTGAAGATTGATAAATTCCTTTTCCAGTTTTAACTTGGCAGTCTCCAGCAGACAATTTTTATCTTGAAGATCCCTATTGTTAGATTCCAGCTGCTGAATCTGTTTTGTACTTTCTGCCTGGGTTTTTCTTAATCGGGCTGCAGTGTCAGATTCTGTTCTCAGCAAAGCATTGGTTTCATCCAGCTGTTATTCCATTCAAAATGAAACAGACAACAACAAACACAAGTGTACACAATGAAAATGCTTCCATTTGTCAGCCCGCTCCGAATATTTAAAGAAAAAAAACCTAAAAATAGTTTCCTAAGGATTTCCCTTTAAAATCAGAGTCGAAGACCTTTTTGTAACATTCCCAACTAAAATGAGTATTAGTAAGTTATCATCAAGAAAATTCAATACCCTTATTACAAACTGAGGTTAACCTACTTGTCTCTGGAGTTGATTTACTTTCTCAGTGGATATTTGAGAGTTTTGATTCCTTTTTTTCAAATCTTCAAGTTGATCCTTTAAACTGTTAACTATGATAAAAAGCATTTCAGTGGCAAGCTTCAACAACAACACACACATACATACACACTTAATTTTTTTCTTGGTAAGTATTTAATATTCTACATCACAAACCATCATTTTCCAAATTTCGTTTCTTGTCTGCTTCGTGATCAGCTTTCCGCTGAAATTCTGCATTTTTGTGCTGAAGAAGTGCCTTTTCTCTTTCTAATTGTCTTAATGTTGATTCCACATTTTTCCTTAAGGTAATCTGAAATAATGCTTAAAATTATTATCAAAGGAAAGTACGTATAAAAATCAAATGAAAACACTATTTTAGTATTTCAAGAAGATAAAGAACTTTCAAAAAGGCTGTAACTGCTGTTTTGTTAAAACTTACAATAACGTTTTCCATTATTTTCAAAACTGCACACTTCTCTTAAATTATTAAGACCATAGTGTTAATTGTTTACCAATGAGAGCCAAACTTCCTGTAACATTCCATCACAACTGAACCAACTTCACTTAATATAAACTATGGATCTGAAATGTTATAAACAGAAATTTAAAGGAGAAACAATGGTCACTTTCTGTTGTTATGCCAAGTCATTAATACAAATGCAATTTTTTTTACGTGAAATATCTACCCGTACTAAATTAACTCAAGTTTGCAAAACCACACATGTCATCATGGTTATCCGATAACTTTAGTCCCGTTCACCAATGCTACATCAGGTAGGTCTTACCATATATCAAGATAGGTGTTACTATGAGTCTAAGAGAACTCTGCAGGGAAGACAGCATCAAAACTTTTAGTAAACAAATTAATGAAAGCATATAGCAACTTTACCTCCTCTTCTAGCTCCTTTGCTACTTTCTCAAGCCGAGTATTAACAGATCTAAAAGATTTCAAAAGAAACAGTAAGTACAATCTCTCCTAATTTATAATAAAAACATAACTCTTCATTTTAAAGCTTAAATTTTAAAATATGACATTTCATGATCTAAACGACATACTTGCACTTTTGTTCTAGTTCTTCTTTGGCTTGTATCTCAGTGCTAAGGTGTTCTTCTAATGTGTAGAGTTTTTTCTGAATCTGTCCGAAAACAAGAAACTATATAAATTTTGGCCACATTTAAAATATGAGAGGCTTATAGAAAACAACGATAAGCTGCTTTGTAAGCTTAATATAACCTCCTTTATCATGGTACAGTTTTTGTACCTTCGTAATGTGACTTTTACTGACATATGGAAAAAATTCTCCACCTCCTGCTTTGTATGTATGTATGTATGTAAGCATGTACACACTACGTAACTGTATGAACGAGAAGCTGTAATCTTGCAGAATTCTTCTCTGACACCAAGTCTCTCATTCATTATGAATAAAGGATATCCTCTGATATCCTCCACTGCTCTTCTGCAGATTATTTATGTAAAAATACTGTCACAATGTGTACTTACAGATGAAAAGGTCTATATCTAAAACAAATATTTGGAATATTTAACTGAACTTGTTTAAAAATATATTCTCAAAAATGAGACATTAAGCTCTTCTTTATATCTTTCTACACAGTGCCAGGAGCACGACTATACGGAGTCACAATCAAAAAAGTCTTCCAGGAATGACGGCTAATTGATTATAAGTCATTTCCTTGCCATTCTTTACATCTTCTTCTAGGCCAGATATGTTGATCTTTAAACAAACCAAAATTACACTAGGTATTAAATAATCCATTTTTGGAGCATTATTATCTTTATAAAGGACTTAACTTTTTGAGTGCCTTGTATGCCGTAGATAAAGTGTTAGGCATTTTACAAACGTTGTTTCATTAATCCTAACAACAACCCTAAAAAGGCGGTAGTGTTGTATCTACTCAATAGAGAAAATGAAATTCGTCTATTACATTCCAAGGCCAATATCCTTTCCACTATTCTAGTGATTAGGCTCCTCATATTTTCTTAAACATTTTATATATCTTAGGCAAAACTATCATTTTTCCTTGATAAGAATATACAGGCCAATGAACAAGTCAAGTTTAACTGCTTGTGGCTGTTATTACATTAGTATAATTTGATCACACTGTTTTCACTACTAATCTGAAGTTCTTACTATCAGTTATAGATCCTTAAAAACTAAAAATAAGAAAATTACATTCACATATTTAAACAATAAATCCATAGAAGCAATAATAAAAGAAATACTTGGTAGAAACAAAGTTGAAAACTTCTCTCTTAGGTAGATGTAGCACTCCAAATGCTAGGTGGAAAATGGCTCTATCAAAACTAGAGTGATGTGTTTTTCTCAGTTTTTCAACATAAGTGACATCAACATACCTCTTGGCTTTCCTATTTAAAACAAAACAAAAAACAAATTTAAAATGTTTGCATGCTTTGTAAAATTCCTAAGATAAATTATACCAAAATCATCTAACTAGTTTTTTTTTTACTTCCCATAAATTTTAGGGAGAAAATGTTAGCATCCTTATTAATGTGCATGTGTGTGCACTATTTACTTTTGTGTATGGTTACAAATTATAGAGGCCCCAAAATATTGTTACAGTTTGATAAAATTACCCTTTATATGAATTCATGCCTTAACACTTAAAATATTAATTTCTCCACTATTTCTATACCCTTGTAGTTTACTAGCTATATCCTTTTAGAGTATTAAGATTATAAAATTTTCTGATATTACAGATGTTTATAAACCTATTCTATCACTTTTTTGCTATTAAAACGAAGCCCAAAAGCTAAGTATAACTCGTATTTTTACTAGTCACTCTATCTTACACAATACTGCCTGTCAAATAAATGGATTATTTCAATATTTTGTGAACTATATTACAACAAAGAACACCATCTAATGATTCAAAAAGGAATATCAAATGAACTTTTTAAACACATGGATATTACTAAATTAGTTGAACATGTGACTAAAATAGAATAGTAAAAATGTATACATACTTCATTTTTCCTTGACTGTACTGAATCGTTTTCTCTACAAGATGGAGAGTCACTTAATAACCTAGAGGGAAAAATAGGAAATCAATTCTTTGCATGTCATTTTAATAGATTTTCTAACACCTCCAAATTATTTTCAGAATTAAATTCTAACCACAAAGATTTCTCTATTTCCCTTCAACATATTTTAAATGAAGCACTGTTTTCCCCTCTAGACATTTAAATCATTCTCAAAAATTTAAAATGCTATACTTGTTTTGCCCCCACTCTTATCAGAGTTCTAGTCTTTAATACTGTTGAGGCTGGAGTCACTATATGGGCTACACTTTCCCCCTCTTCATCTGAGTTCCTAGAACTACGTTATTTAGAAATCTTCTAGAAAAGAGACTCCTCTCCTCCTTTTCAAAGATACCATCTCTTGATTCCCAGGTCTCAATACGATTTAAATCATCACTTCTATTTAAAAGTCAATTTCTCACTTTAACTGGGTCCTTCCTCGCTGCCTATAAACATGCTTGGGTTTCTCCAGGCCCTCATATCCTCATTTTAGTGAGCATGACAACCGTTTTTAGAATACTTCTGTTAGCAGGGTGGCCAACTCATTATGGTTTGCCTAGAATTTTCTGTTTCAGCATGAAAGTTCCTCGCCACATCCTAGGAAGGCCCTTAGTCCTGGGCAAACCACAATGGTTGGTCGCCCCCTCCGTTACATACACGGAAGCACCAAAGTTTCTCAAATATGTGTTTCTCAAATGTCTGTAATGCCTCACTCCTCACTACGTGTCAGAGTCAAAAGTCCCTTCGTACAGCACACAGTAATCATCTGCTGCTTTACTGTTTCCCTGAACTCCAACCGTTTTTATCTTCACACCCAATGCTCGCTGCAGTCAACCAGTATCTACTGGTCTTGTGCCAGGCTCTGTGCTACATGGAGGGGTTACAGGCAAGACTTGCAGTCTCACTAGGTCCTCCAAACGACCATCGTACACAATAAGCACCTGGTGTCTGAGCCCTCCTGGACCACACTGCTCCACTCCCAATGCGTGCCGACATGCCACGCTTTGGGTGCCAACGCTCACTTGCCACAACTCTCACCTCATCTTCCCACATCTTGGCCACTAAAAACCCTTTCTTTTTACAAACGCAACCCCTTCTCTGAGGTCTTACCTGACTTCGTTCCCCCACCACAGAGATGTGACTTTTATTTTTGTTCTGAGCCATTCTCTCTGAACTACCTCAGATATTCTGATACTTTTCTTTTTTAAATATATGTGCATTTTTAAATTTTTTTTTACTGTCTTTATTTATTTTAGAGAGAGAGAGAGAGAGACAGCATGAGCAAGGGAGGGGCAGAGAGAGAGGGAGACACAGAATCTGAAGACAGGCTCCAGGCTCTGAACTGTCAGCACAGAGCCTGACGCGGGGCCCGAACCCACGAACCATGAGATCATGACCTGAAGCAAAGCTGGACACTTAACCAACTGAGCCACCCAGGCGCCCCTAAAAATATATTTTTTAATTAAATTTAAAAAAATTTTTATAGAGAGGGAGAGCATGAGCTGGGGAGGGGCAGAGAGAGAAAGGGGAACAGAGAGTTTAAAATGAAGCAGGCACTGCACTGACAGCAGACAGCCCAAGGTGGGGCTCAAACTCATGAGCTGTGAGATCATGACCTGAGCTGAAGTTGGATGCTCAACCGACTGAGCCACCCAGGTGCCCCAAGATTTATTTATTTTTGAGGCAGGGGGAGACAGAAGATCTGAAGCAGGCTCTGTGTGACAGCAGCAAGCCTGATGCAGGGCTCCAACTCACCAACTGTGAGATCACGACCTGAGCTGAAGTCAGACACTCAACCGACTGAGTCCCCCAGGTGCCCCGGTACCTTTCTTAAGGCAAATATCACATTGTACTTTTCATTAGGACTATATTATTCTCTTACATTCCTCATTAGTTGATAAGTTCCTTCAGAAGTATGTATTTGGTCTTACTCTATATCCCCCAAGGGATATACAACAGTGCCGTGCATTCATTTATAAATAAATATAACATTCAGAAATAATGGAATTAAATGAAAAATAACTTTTGATAGTCCTTTTTGAAAACTGAAAAGTTTGAAACAAATGAACACTTTATCTTCTATAATCCAGAGTCTCACAGTAAGACAACTCTTAAAAGCAAAATCTTGAAAGCAATAAAAATGTAACAAACAAATCACATACAAATTTTCTCTATAGTAGGTAAATCCTATAAAAGGCAGCTGATTTCCAACAAAGGCTTTAGGAATTGGGAAGGTTTCTACATCTCCTTTATCATCTTCGATGTCGTCGAAATTGCTGCTATCTATGTCACTGCTGAGCTCAGGAACTACAGGAGCTGCCGCTGTTGGAAGAAAAGAGATGGATTATTGTGTTCATGATTAAAACAGATGTTACCCATCCAGATTTTGTCTTACATCAATTACAATATGTACCTGTGTGAAACCACCAACACATTATATATTAATAATATAGAACTAATCAATAATATTATGATTTACTATAGAAAATTTTGGTAATATGGTTTACATGCTATCATTTCAAAAAATTAAAATTGTATTAAGTATTTTATTGTTACATAGATCAGCTTTACGTATAGTTAAATCTGCTAAACAAGGAGAGCAATATGATACCATAGGTATTAAAACTGAAACAGCAGTAACTTGCACATACATTCTTCAGTCTTCAGCTTTTTATACTCTGTAAGCAAAATATTTCTTAACTCTTAAAATGAACTAATGTCAAATATACATAAAGTTAAAATGAATTACTATGCTTATTCTAGTATTCATCAAAGTATGGTCTCCATAAATAATTAGTGACTTATTAACTCAAACACATTCAAAATAGAGGATATTTCCCCCATTCTGAAAATTATTTGGATTCACAAAAAACTTGACAAAGAAATCTATTTATTATAAAAGTTTAAGAAATATTGCTACTAAATGCAAATTAGTTTGTTAAGATATTGAGGAACATTAATTTAGTTACAAATACTGCCACAGAACAAATCTGAAATGAAACCTCTCAATTTAAAAGTAGTTATCATTAAGTATATCAAACATGCTTATTAATTCATAAGAGGAATCAATTTTTTTTGAGATTGAAAACGTGATGAAATGGAAATATTTAAAGTTACTGACTTACTCTCTCTTATGTTGTCCCAATTCCACTGATCATTCTGAAAGAAAGGATGTTGTTTGATTTCTTCTACCCCATTTCTCCCAAGACGTACCTCCCTAAACAATACAATTAAAGATTGTATTATAAAAAGATTATGGGGAAAAAAGGTAACTCCTATCTTGACAAGGATCAAAATAAGGATCTCAAATGACTTTGAGATATCTTTATCAAAAGATTCAAGCTTAACTATTTTTCAAAAACAAGCAGTGCCAATTTTACAATAGATGACCTCTCCAGATTAAAAGGACTGTACAGTAAATGCCATGAGAAGGGAAATGTATTTCCCTCTGTAGTTTGTATCAAAGAAAAGTATACATGAGACTTTCAAATAAAAATATTCATCTACGTGGGCCCAAACTGCATGACCAACTTCAGGATGGAAACTGGACAGAGGTCTGACTTCTGATACAGAAGAGTTATCCAAAGCCTCTCTAATAAAAATGTTACTTTAAGAATCTCTTCTTAAACAGAATTCACATATTGTTAGAAGCTATCGGCATTTACTCTGATTAACAGTTTCATTCTTTAGCCTTCTGAGACTTCAATGAAGACTGTATGGAAATAAAAAGCATCTTTTTTTTAATATGCTCCTGGATCTTTGTTTAATATAAACAGAAAAAAACCTGTACATGTTACTGGGAAGTACTGCCAGCCACAATGAGGGCATTAAATCCTTTTCAATAATGGAAAAGAAGTTGGGAAGAAAATACCTTTTCTCCATCTACAATCATTCCTCAGACTGCACCACCACCCCGCAATAAATTGCTGAGGCAAATCTCTCACGAATGGTGCACTCTGTTTTATAGTATACCTTTTGGCACAAATTATGGTCATCCTCATCAACCCATCTAGTCCCAAACAGATACATACAAGATCTGTTCTCAGTTTATCAGCATCGATTGGTAATCAGATAATTAACAAATTTTATAAATGATAATATATTAAAATGATTAGTCTTTCTAATGAGAAAAAATAACAGTAACTTTTCTTGCTTCAGATAGAAAAAAATTCATGATATTCAGTTTGATGAGAATGAGGAAGTAACTATAATCGATGGATACATATCCTGATGTGACTTCTCTGGGGGTCAATTTTGCAACATCAACTTTTTATTTTATTTTTTAATAATTTTTTTTTAAAATTTACATCCAAGTGAGTAAGCATACAGTGCAACAATGATTTCAGGAGTAGATTACTGAATGCCCCTCACCCATTTAGCCCATCCCCCTCCCACAACCTCTCCAGCAACCCTCTGTTGTTCTCTATGTTTAAGAGTCTCTTATATTTTGTCCCCCCTCCCTGTTTTTATATTACTTTTGCTTCCCTTCCCTTATGTTCATCTGTTTTGTATCTTAGAGTCCTCATAGGAGTGAAGTCATATGATATTTGTCTTTCTCTGGCTAATTTCACTTAGCATAATGCCCTCTAGTTCCATCCATGTAGTTGCAAATGGCAAGATTTCATTCTTTTGGATTCTATATATACCATGTCTTCTTTATCCATTCATCCATCGATGGACATTTGGGCTCTTTCCATACTTAGGCTATTGTTGATAGCGCTGCTATCAACATTGGGGTGCATGTGCCCCTTCGAAACAGTACACCTGTATCCCTTGGATAGATACCTAGTAGTGCAACTGCTGGGTCTCTTTTTTTTGAGGAACCTCCATACTGCTTTCCAGAGTGGCTGCACCAGTTTGCATTCCCACCAGCCGTGCAAAAGAGATCCTCTCTCTCTTCATCCTCACCAACATCTGTTGTTGCCTGAGTTGTTAATGTTGGCCATTCTGACAGGTGTGAGGTGGTATCTCATTACGGTTTTGATTTGTATTTCACTGATGGTGAGTGATGTTGAGCAGTTTTTCATGTGTCAGTTGGCCCTCTGGAAGTCTTCTTTGCAGAGGTGTCTATTCATGTCTTTTGTCCATTTCTTCACGGGATTATTTGTTTTTTGGGTGTTGAGTTTGATAAGTTCTTTATAGATTTTGGATACTAGCCCTTTACCTGATAGGTCATTTGCAAGTATCTTCGCCCATTCCATCGGTTGCGTTTTAGTTTTGCTGACTGTTTCCTTTGCTGTGCGGAAGTTTTTAATTTGGATGAGGTCCCAATAGTTCATTTTTGCTTTGTTTCCCTTGCCTCTGGAGATGTGTTTAGTAAGAAGCTGCTGTGGTCAAGGTCAAAGAGGTTTTGCCTGCTTTCTCCTCTAGGATTTTGATGGCTTCCTGTCTTACAGTTAGGTCTTTCATCCATTTATTTTTGTGTGTGGTGTAAGAAAGTGGTCCAGGTTCATTCTTCAGCATGTTGCCATCCAGTTTCCCCAGCACCATTTGCTAAGGAGACTGTCTTTATTCCATTAAATATTCTTTCCTGCCTTGTCAAAGATTAGTTGGCCACACGTTTGTGGGTCCATTTCTGGGTTCTCTACTCTGTTCCGTTGACCTGAGTGTCTGTTTATGTGCCAGCACCATGCTGTCCTCATGATCACAGCTTTGTAATACAGCCTGAACTCTGGGATTGTGATGCCTCCAGCTTTGGTTTTCTTTTTCAAGATTGCTTTGGCTATTTGAGGTCTTTTCTGGTTCCATACAAATTTCAGGATTGCTTGTTCTGGCTCTGTGAAGAATGCTGGTGTTCTTTTGATAGGGCTTGCAACACTGACTCATCTTAAAGTGT
The DNA here is from genome assembly GCA_004023845.1 of Helogale parvula. Taxonomy (NCBI): domain Eukaryota; kingdom Metazoa; phylum Chordata; class Mammalia; order Carnivora; family Herpestidae; genus Helogale; species Helogale parvula. The sequence continues at coordinate 28,581 of PJEM01009847.1, read as the reverse complement.
GGATCCTAGAATTTCACCTTTAAGATTTTATCCTCCAGAATATATGCAAAGATATGAATACATGAGGACTCCTTGTAAGAGCAACTGGCTAACAATCAGTATGACAAATCTAAAAGAATTAAATAGAAGGGCCAAGGAAGAAACTCCGAAGGGTTTTCTATCTTCTCCTTTTGAGGCAGGTTTTCATAACATTGTTCACCCATTTTGTTTTAAGAAATATCAAATTTCCCCAGCATACTTACTCATATTCAAATGCAAATAGAAAAGTGCTGGGAAGGGGGCACTCCCAAGTCAAATACAAACAGCTTTTGAGATTATAACCAGTCAAGTATGCATCTGCACAAAATTCTCTTCTCTCAAAAGATATACAGTAAGAGTCATATGGCTTCACTACTTTTAAGGATAAAAGTAGTGTGAATAATAGAAGTTTTATTTCTTTCAAATGCATTATCCTACCAAGTTCTATTTTTCTCTTTTTAGACATGAAGTTTAAGGTCAGAGTTAGATTACAATGGGGTTGTGTACACATAATAACGAGAGTAACCCAACACCAGGCCTAGCAGGAAGAAAAGCCTCACCCAGAATTAAACGCAATTCAGATAAGGAGAAAGAGATTTCATATGTAAGTAAGACTTAGCTATGCTTTCATTTCTACAAATTTAAAAGTTAAGGACTCTCTATGAAGAAATTCAATGGATATTACCTATCTGTTAAGAAGGCACAGATGAGATTCTTCGCATGTTTAGAAATTTCTGCATCTTCAGGGAAACATAGTGAGTTTTTATGATCCATAATTTTGCTATATGTTCCTACAAGTGAATCTGCATAAAATGGAGTATCCCCTAAAATTCCAAGAAAGAAGACATGGATTGTAACAGAGAATGCAAATTAAACACTTTTCATCTATTATTTAAATATGTTAACTTTAAATCTGTCACGCGCATGGAAGAACAAATGAATACAAGACTTTTCTAAGGCCATTTTTCACTGCATAAAGTCCTTTAAGTGAAGTCCAGTCCTCACTAACCTGAGTAGCAGGCCCCAGAGTTGGCACAGAATACTGTACATCAGTGTCATCCAAATTCATTAAATTCAACTCTTAAAGAGTTGAAAACAACAGCAGAAATTTAAATGTCCCTTCAAAGGAGTCATGGGACTTCCTCCAAAGAACATTATTTTTCTAAATCCCTAGATTTCAGGCAAATCATAGATTATATTCTACTTTCAAAAGATTACAAAATACACCTAATGTATCATCAGTTTGGGCCAGAGGTGGGGAGAATGGACAGATACCAGGGAACCTGCTCTGTGTAAAAAGGGATGCACTACAAAAACAAAGGCCCAAAACAACGTAGGTCATAAAATGACATGAGTTTAACCATAGTAAGATCAACACTGCATACACAAGATGGTCACCAAGAGAAGGCAATTTATGCCACAAAAATGTTTCATGGCTAATTATTATTTAAATAAGACTTAACAAAATATTCTCTCTTTTTTTTTTTAGTAATAATCATACTCAACTATCTCATAGATTCTACAGATTTTCCACCACCAATTTTTTTAGCGTCATCCTCTAGAAAATAAATTCTTCAATTTCTAAAAATATATTTCAACTCTGAAGTTATTTCATATAATGTTATCAGCCTTATCACCTTGCTCATAAAGTAGATTTAACTATATCTGGCCTCATCCCCAAACCAGGTATTTTTGTGACCCTACTACTTTGGAATCAGTAATCTTAAGAATGAAATCTATGATGTAAACAAAAGTTTTGAAATACATGAGCCTTTCATTTTTGATTTGGTCAAAGTAAAAGAAATTACTAAATATGCCTCAGTTTTCTGAAAATGAAATATTATTATAAAATATTTTTATCTTGACAGACAAATTGGTCAATAACTGTTTATGATTTATTTTACTAGGTTTACTAACCCTAGATAAACACAAGTAATAAACAGAAGACACACAGTTGACAAAAATCAATTATGTAACATAATTACATAAACAAACTAAAGAGTATTTTTAATTCTCTATTATTATGGAAACAAATATTAACAGCTTTATATTTAAAACATTCATAACAAATACTACTGATCAAGAAAATCTTGGACTAGAGGCCCACTGCAGCCATAAACTTGATTCTTGCTCTAACACTGCCTTCATACAAAAAGGTTTACTGAAGGACTATTTCCTACCAGTACACTAGCAATTCCTTCTATAATCCAATACATCACTGTGCCAGCACAAGGGCTGGTTCTAATTTTCCAATAACCTGTCATATCTGATGCAATTCCATGTTTTTAAAAATTCCACTTCTTCCATGGCATACATAATCTCCTTATATTCTCAAACTCTTGACTTAAAACTAAAGTGGTATGAGATGGATTTTTTTTTAAAAAAAGAACAAGTTAAGATATTTACTTACCCACCAGCATCTCAAAAAGGAAAACACCCACAGACCACCAATCACATTCTCGCCCATAGTAACCATCACCCCCTTGTGATTTGAGAACCTCAGGTGAAATATAATCAGGTGTTCCAACTGCGGTATCACAATGCACCATGCCTGTCTGGGTAAAGAGCAGAGATAAAGAGAAACAGTTGTATGTAAAAACATAACACACATAAATGCAACTATTTCAATTATTACTATATACATAGTGGCTACAAATTGCTACCAATAAAACTTCAATGCTGATATAGCAGTGGGAGGCCAGGAGTTAAATGTATTATGAAGTGCTCAGAAGTTCCAGGATAAGGGAAATCAAGGATAACTGAAACTCTCAAAGTACAGGAGGCTTCATCAATGAAAGAAGTAAAAAGTATTCGTAAACTCCATGGAAATTCCATGAAAATCAACATCCTTTGTTTCTTTTTCCTACACTAGTAAATAGTTAGGAGGGAGGTGACAGGGAAGTACAAAAATGTCTTAAAACACTGGCTTGGGGAAAAGAATTAGGAAGCTTTGGTCTTTTCAAAAGAAATGGCAGTACTTAAGATTACAAAGAGCCTAGTTTGGAGGCTGGTTAAAATCACTTCTTATTATCAAGAAAAAAAAATGGGGGAATAGATCTAATGTTTAAATTAAAATATCTTAAGTTTGAAAGCTATATCATCAAGCTACATATTTAGAAATATTGTGGACGCGCCTGAGTGGCTCAGTCGATTAAGCGTCCAGCTTCAGCTCACGTCATGATCTCACGGTTCGTGGGTTCGAGCCCCGCGTTGGGCTCTGTGCTGACAGCTCAGAGCTTGGAGCCTGCTTCAGATTCTGTCTCCCTCCCTCTCTGACCCTCCCTCATTGTGCTCTGTCTCTCTCTGTCTCAAAAATAATTAAACGATAAAAAAAATTAAAAAAAAAATACTGTGGCATGAAGGTATTTGACAAAATGATAAAAGCACCATTACCTGTGTTTCGTTTTGGTGTATAATAAGATATTCCCTATCTGATGTCTTTTTGACAAGGACAAGAGCCACTAAAAATATACATGTTTGTGTATATGTGTGGGCTGTAAAATTAAATCACTATAACAGAGTAACACTAAATAATACTCTTTCACCTCTAGCTCTGTCCAAACTTGCTAAGATTTTATAGATAGATTTAAATGCCCTCCATTTCCTTTACCTGCGCAGTAAAGAGTATGTCACCCACACTACTCATAAGGAAGCTAAATAAATTTCCCCAGTACGAAGTATTATCACCACTTTGGGAAAAGGAAGTTCCATGTATTTTATAAATATGATTTATATAAATGTAATATAAATTGCATTTATATTACAATTGCAAAAAGTGTTAATCATGGGAAATTAATTTCAAAAACAATCTTTTCATTCCTCAAATTAGTAACAATAACTCAATGATTTTACTTTCCCAAGAATATAGCAAATAGAGCATAGAAGTCATTTTAGTTTGAATATAAATAAAAGTCCTGAAAATAGCTGGGCAAATTATGAGGGTGATAAGTTGTATGGATCAGTACTTAGGATAAAAGATGAAAAACATCAGTACATGACTCCAAGATGTAGAGCATAAAATTAATTTTGAACATGGACTATCCAATACTTCTATTAGAGGAAATGTTAAGAGACTTGTTAGAGTAACATGTTTATTTTATTTATTTGTTTATTTATTGAGAGAGAGTGCACGAGAGCAAGAGCAAGGGCAAGTGGGGGAGGGGCAGAGAGAGAGAGAGAGAGAGAGAGAGAGAGAGAGAGAGAATCCCCTCTGTGCTGCACTGTCAGCGTGGAGCCCTGGCCAAGCCGGACCCCAACAGAACCATGAGATCATGACCTGAGCCAAAATCAAAAGTTGGTCACCCAATGGAACCACCCGGGTGCCCCAGAAATTAGACTTAAAAAATAATTACGTAGCATTCAAAGGTTTAGAGGAAGGAGAGGGAAGGGTAAGACACAAAAGTAACTGGCATAAAGTCAGGCTGTAAAGGAGACCATGGCATGACAGCGTAGGCAGAAAAAAGAGCAAAAATAAAGAAACAAGAAGGACTTCATATAAGGCATATTCAAGAAATGCAGTCAAGTCCAAATCAGCTAACAGTAAAGCTCCACAATGAGGAAGATAGGAAAGGTAAGATGGAGATCAATTTTAATAATCACTTGCAGAATAAATACTTTCGCAGGACTAAAGAACTCAGTTAATAGCACTCTGCTTTTGGGGAAATAAATATTCCAACCATCGCTTTTGACCAGCATCCTGGAGGTTAAAATTGTTTTGAAAAAAAGATTTGGAAAAGATATTTTAAAATTAGCTCATGGAGAAGTTCTCATATTATATGAATACAGAATCCACACTATCATAGTCTAAAGAAGTACACAAAGGAGGGAGAAACCAGAAACTAAAGACCTGGTTTACCTACGGGGTGGTAGGTGGGGACAGGGGGAGAGAAGGAAGTACGGAAATGGGGCAGCTGGGGTAAGGAGGGAGGGCTCCTTCTCTGAGCATGCAATTTGTACAGTTTTAACTCTTAAAACCAGGGAAATGTTTCACAGTCTTAAAAATGATAAATAAACAGTATCAACCAGGATGTGTGTAAGGGAGGTACACTAAATGGAATACAAATATAAAGAAATGAACCTGTTTTATAAATAATATAATCACATCAAATGGGGTATGGATGAAAAGAACAGACCTAAGTAAATTCGAAGAACAGTATCTTTAACACATATATACTATAAGGCTAAACACAAAAGGAACTGCACAAAAAATAATACATTCTAATTAATAAATCTGTTTGTCACAGAGGTAGGAACTGGCAATTCTGAAATCATTTTAAGTGTACCCTAGACCTGAACAAGTAGGTAAATACACTGTAGATACTGAGCCAGGTTTCTCATGGACTTAAAAAGCAATTACCAAAAATAAAAGGAGGAAGATTAAAATGAACCCTGTGGTGCAGGACAGAACTCAGGAGCATCAGTATGAGCTCAGAACGTTTAGTAGTCTGCATATGCAGACTGATGAGTACAGAATTAATATGAACGTGCGTGCCTCTGGAGGAGCACGTACAGTCTACTTGGTTTACATGTGTCTGCCGACAAGGCCTAGAAATAAGGACACTCCAGGGGCCATACGCACATCGAGCACCCAAATACTGATTTCTAAATACCATTCTTGTTGTTGCTGTTGTTAACTTTTATCTATTTATTTTGAGAGAGGGCATGGGGTAGAGGAGGGGTGAGAGGGAGAGAGAGAATCGCGAGCAGGATTCACACTGCCAGCACAGAGCGCGATATGGGGCTTGATCCCACAAACTGCAAGATCATGTCCTGAGCCGAAACCTAGAGTTAGACTCTCAACCAATCGAATGAGCCACCCACACGCCCCCCTAAATACTATTCTTGAATGAAAGAAATCTGAGCTTCTTAGAGAAGTGGCTGATTCCAGAGCTGAGACAGAGAAAATACAAGACAAGTCTTCAACTTATAGTGCCAAAAACTAAGAAAATGCTCCAAAAAGGAGGCGTGTCAAAAGGAGCTTTTGCAAGATAAGCAAACTTTAGAGTGAGTTTCAAGGTATGAATAGAATCTACTAAGTAAACCATATTCAACATCAGGTATGAAGGCCACAAATCATAAAATTATTGATTTCACAGCATAAAAAAAAAAAGACCCCTGAACGTAAGGACAAAGGGACGAGGGTGAAAAGCGGAAGGCATCATCATTATAAGAAGCTTCATATGACAAGCTAAGGAGTTTGAACTTTACTGAGTAGATGACAGAAATCTGCACAAGGGTTTTAAGCAGGAGAGGAACATAAACAAGCGTGTATTTTCAAAAACTTCCTCATGAATACTTGCTTTAAATGGACCGGATTGAATGTTTATTTGCTGAAATATCTGGTGTTTTATAATGGAAAAAATATCATAAATGGATTTTTGAATTACTGAAAACATAAAATTGGTCAATCACAAATCATGAGGTTGGTTCAAGAAACTATTCTAAACTCTCCTTCTAATGGGGCACCTGGGTGGGTCAGTTGATTGAGCGTCTGACTCTTGGTTTCAGCTCAGGTCATGATCTCATGTTTCTTGAGTTCAAGCCCCATGTTAGGCTCTGGGCTGACAGCAGGGAGCCTGCTTGGGATTCTCTGTCTCCCTCTCTCTCCCAGTCCCTTCCCCACTCATATGCTCTTTGTCTAAAAAAAAAATAGACATTAAAAAAAAATAATAAATGCTACCTGTGAAAGTGGGGAAAAAACTGTAAATGGAGTTCTTCGTTATCAGACACCTTAAGAGCCTCAGCCTGACTGCTACGCAGGCAGGAACCTATTCGGTCATTCTAATAATTAAACCTGAGTGTTCGCACCAGGAGCTCCTTTCTCAAGCAGGCACGGCCCCTGCCTCCTACCCTTCTTGTCTGGTGGAAGTCCTGCTTCCTCCTGTGCTGCATCTAGAACACAGCCCAGCGGGTTCAGAAGCCCACCTCCGCTGGCACTACAGTGCCCAAGGCACAAAAAGCTGCCTGTTACTTCACTTCTCTCCCGGGGTTCCAATTATTACTTCAATGAGGGCTCTGACGACAAAGCTGCATACCTTTTGAATGGTCTGTCCCTACTGCCTCCAAAAACCTGTTCTTTCTAATGTATAATTTTGCAGAAAATAGTTTTTTTCTCAGAAACCCGAGTAGAAACACCTCCATTTTAAAAAACTGATGTCATTTTTAGAAGGATTAAGAACACTAACAATTTACCAATTAGCTTTTAAAGAAGTATAGCCCCAATTTAATCAAATAGTATATACCAGAATATTAAGGGATATAATTTTACATTATTTTTAAGTAATTTAAAATACTAATGTAAAATGTGCCTTAAAAGTTGGTAAAGGTGGCTATGAAATGCATAACGATAAGCAAACATTACTAATAAAGCAAGTAATGTTCAACAGCAGTACTTCTTGGCTATCAGAGAGACACACCTAGGTATAAGTACACTACACTGGGACGTTCATTCACGTCTACATATTTTTTTTAGAGAGACAAAGATTAATAGCATCAACAAAACTGTGTAAACCACAATTTCTTAATGCGAGAACTTAATGAGATATACCATTACTCTTAATGAATTGTGATGGTAACAAATTATTTTAGTCCTTGTATAATTTTTAATTGTATTTTATTTTTGCATCTATCCATGTCATATTGTTTCACAAGATGCCAGAAGAGCTAAAAAATAATTTGAGAAGCTCAGTCTCTCTTGTAGTAATGGGTTGGCAAACTTTTCTTTTTTAAACAATCTTTTAAAAATGGACAGACTACCATTAGGACAAGAGCTGTACAAAACAGGCCACAGGCCAGACCTGACCCCGCACCCCTGGGTGCTGGTCCCATCCACAGATGTGCAGTTAAGAGAGAATGAAGCCAGGAGCACCTCTAATAGCTTTGAGACCATAACGATAATCAAACAGAGGCAGATAATAAAGTGATGAACCTGAAATGTGCGACAGCATTATTTACATTGACAGTTAACATTAACAAGATTATAAACTCTACGCACTATAGTTTTTAATTAAAAAACTCTGTTTCTCAACATACATAGTTGTTCTCATCATTATTATTACTTGAGGCATGGAAGTTTGGGATAAAACAAACAACATTTTTACATTTCAATAATCAAAAAACACATTTTTCTCTACATCAAAATTAATTTCTGTTCAAAAGACACAAATGGGTAGCTGACTGGAAGATGGTAACAGCAATATCTGGAATCACTATCGAGGTTATATAAGGAATTCTTGCACATCAACAAGCGATTTTAAAAGGGTCAAAAGACAGGCGCAAAAGTAATTCACGAGCGAAATGGCAATTATGTGAAGAAAAGTTTGACATCATTAGTTAAGAACTACACTTTTTTTTAAAACTACTACCTTACACCCACGGAACTGGTAAGACTTAGGGAGTGAATGATTGGAAGGCTGAGGGGCGACACGAGAGCCAGGATCCCTAGCGCACCGCTAGCGAGAGGCTGGACCCGCCACAGCCTCTGCGGGGGGGGAGGGGGGGGGCAGGCGTCCTCCGAGTCAGCGGTCCCGCCTCTAGGTATTTCCTTAGCGGAAACCCCTGTCAGCATACACATGGGACATACCGAAAGATGTTCAACGTCTAAGTTTAACTCGGTTCAACAGAGCACTGTTGGTGACAGGGAGATGGATGTGGCTCAGGAATCCAACATAAGGGCGAATAAGTAAAATTAATAGATAGATACTATGGAATACTAAGAAGCAATGAGCTAATTTACATATATTAGAAAAGAAATAAAACAGTGTTCAGTGAAAAAAGTAAAAAAAAAATTACTAATTGTACTAATTTATACATACGTACACCATATTAATGGTGTGCAAGAACTTACAGTAAACACATGACATCGGTTGTTTATTAGGGAAAGAGAGAATAAGACTGAAGCAGGAAGGGGGGAAACATCGTAAAATAAAAACACAATGAGGCCTTTCTGTTGACTACTAACAATAAGCGATGAACCGAGGAGGATAATTAGCTCAGTTATATGTGCCTGAATTAAAAAACAGAATTATATAAACCACATTTTATTTTGCCTTATAAAGAGGCAATTTAAGATATTTAAGTTGCTAAATTTAGTATTCATTTACATGCTTGTAAAATTCTATAAATATCCTATTCTGTTCTGTTTCTCACACTCTCTATATACACCCTTCTTTCCTTAACCATCTTTACTGCCCTAAAAACATGTGATGTGACTTATTTCTCTACCCCCTCCCAAAGGTTTTGGTTTAATTAGTATCAGAACACACTCATGGGAGTGCAACGCATAAATGTCACGCACTCTGCACAACAGACATAAAAATGTTTAGCCTTCTATTAGAAAATTATTTCGTATTTTCACTGAAGATAATTTTTACTATTAACCATTTCATACTATTTACTATTAACTACTTCACACCACAAGAGGGAGCTTTGGGGACAAACGCTCCATCCACTAAACACTGAGTAATGTATGCAGAACATGGACACAATGACAGAATCTATGAAGACCAAAGAAGAAAGGAAGTTAAGTATTAGCTGAGCAGACAGGACACAGAAACCTAGCTATGTGAAAATAGCCTATGAAGTACAGCACAAATTCTAAATACGTCAGAACATGAGAAAAGTGACCGGGGCGCCTGGGTGGCTAGGGCAGTTAAGCATCTGATCTCGGCTCAGGTCATGATCTCACAGTTCATGAGTTTGAGGCCCGCGTTGGGTTCTGTGCTGACAGCTCAGAGCCTAGAGCCTGCTTCAGATTTGTCTCCCTCCCTCCCTCTCCCTCTCTCTCCCTCTCTCTGGCCCCCCCGCCGAATAAACATTTAAAAAAATTACTGAAAAAAAAAAAAGGAAAGTGACGAGTCAGGTTAGGATTATGAGGAAGAACTTTCTAAACAAGGTAAAATCTGAGCTGAGCTTGGAACAGTACAGGTACTGATGGAGGCAGTATGATCTATAAAAGTAAATGTCACACGGGTGGCATGAATAAGAGGTAAAGAGAAAAGAAAAGCCGCTTACTCCAAAATAAATATCTTTATAAGATATTCTGGTTAAGAAGTATGAATAGCTATATAAGCATACTGGAAGGATGTAAAAACCATACAAAAGATGATACCTAGTTTGCTGTAATTTACATTAACATTTAAAAAGTCTGATACATGTAAGTCGCCCCCTAAGATCAACAGGGAAATTAAAACACAAAACAAAATAGGAACTATACAGAATACCTACAGAGAAAAAGATTCTTATCTTTTAAGATATAAACTTTACAACAAAAATAAACCAACATAATTAGCTATGATGTTAACATTACTGAATCTGTTGATCAAAATGTGAATTGTTAACCAGATAAAGGACACAACAGATGACGTCCCCAAACTTACTCAATGTGGCTGATGCTGACAGGGTTGGCAGGTGATGGTATCATAAACTTCTTACCTTAGCTTTGTGGGTTTTTTTAAAAGGAAAAATACAGAAATAATATGTGATGAAAATACCCATGTACCTTAATTTATATTTTGTGTACTATTTCTGAACCTGGATCATTTTACACATGAACTGGTTTTGACTGGTAGCAACTACCTATCAACATTCTATGAGGAAGATACCTAAAGTTATCTGCATTCTTATTTCTCTTATATTCATCAACTCTACTACTATATAATTATAAATAAAGCACTCTGTAAGTAGATGATCAGTTAAAAAAAGTTTTATTTTGTTTTAGTTACTACACAGTCAGCAAAACTGATTTATCTTTGTTCAAAACAATAAAGTCAAGATTTGAAGTTTCTTTTTGTTTTTAACAAGCAGCACTTTTTACTTATCACTTACCTCATCCATCCTCATACACGTGCCGAAGTCCGCCAACTTCACGTGTCCGTGTTTATCCAAGAGCATGTTATCGGGCTTCACGTCCCGGTGAATGAGGCCCATGGAGTGTATGGCGTCCAGAGCCAGCACAACCTCAGCGGTATAGAACTTGGCCCACTTTTCAGGAACATCATAGTTACTCATAAGGTTGACAAGGTCTCCGCCAGGCATGTACTCCATTACCATGTACAGATACTTATCATCTTGAAAAGCACAAAAGAGCTGGAAAACAAAATGGGAAGAAAAAAAAGTTTTCTTTAAAAAAAAGAAAACCAAAAGCTTAAATGGAACAAAACCCAAAACTATTTTTTTTAATTTTTTAAATGTTTTTTATTTATTTTTGAGAGACAGAGAGAGGCAGCTGGAGCAGGGGAGAATCAGAGAGAGAGAGAGATACAGAATCTGAAGCAGGCTCCAGGCTCTGAGCGGTCAGCACAGAGCCCGATGCAGGGCTTGAACCCACGAACCGTGAGGTCATGACCTGAGCTGAAGCCGGACGCTTAACCGACTGAGCCACCCAGGCGCCCCCCCAAAACTATTATTACTACTTAAAAAGGCAAATTATTTTACAACCAAAAGAGTTTAATTTTATGAAACCTTTGATGGAAAAACAGGTATCAGACAAAACTTTTTATATGGTTACCTTCTTTGTGCTTATTGACAAGAAATACATAAATGAATCATTTTCCCTCTTAGAGAGTACAAGTATCTATTTACATAAAAATATTTTAGAAGAGAGCACCTAGTGGCTCAGTCGGTTAAGCATCTGACTTCAGCTCTGGTCTCACGATCTGTAGTTTGAGCCCCACACCAGGCTCTGCGTTGACAGCTCAGAGCCTGGAGCCTAATTTGGATTCTGTGTGTCTCTCTACTCAGGCTCTGTCTCTCTGGCAAAAATAAACATTAAAGAAAAAAAAGGAATATTTTTAAGAGAAACAGAGTAAGAATGAGGAACATAAAAGGTAAAAACTAAATGACCAAAGAATTCATATATTTTAAAAAAAGAGCTTTCTGAAAACCGGTTAATGCACATACTTCGCAGAGAAGAAAACTTTGAAACCCCGCATTTAATGGATGTAAGGAGAGGGAGGAAGCACCACACCACTGGAAAAGAGTGAGTCCTGGTGGCCGCACTGAAAACAGAGCCTTCCCTCTCTCCAGTCTCTACAACGGCTCATAAGCAGCACGCGGCAGTGCCCCCAGCACCTAGACTAGAGCGGTGGCACTGGGACCAGAGAGCTCACACCAAGCTAGGTTGCTACTGACGCCCCAGAGAGAAAGGAATCGCAAATTCAGAATTAAAGTTACCTGTACATTCCACTCACATGTCCCACCCCATCTCCCAGAAGCAAGCAATGCGAACAGAAAAGGTTTCCACAAATAGGGAAAAAACAGAACAAAAGCAGTAACTCATACTCAAAATAAAGAAAAAGAATTCCTACAAATCAATTATTTCAAACAGACAGACAACAAATGGGAAAATGAGGAGACTTAAGCATGTATAAGAAGACTCTCAAGGATGAAAAGGCATGAAATCTCATTAACGAAAGGTAAATTTAAACAACTGTGAAAGAAACACAACTTCACATGCACAAAAATGATCAAAACTTTTAAATGTGATAGTACCAAGTATTGGCAAGGACAAAGGGAACTTATAAACTAAACTTCTATAACCACACTGAAAATAAAGCTATTACCACCTACTAAGACTGACTACAGAAACCCAAAAATGCTACTCCTAGGAGTAAGCCCAACAGAATTAAGTACAAGAATATTTGCACTACCAGTAACAAATAAAATTTTGAAATACACCAAATTATCTCACACACACACACACACACACACACACACACACACACACACACACTGGAATAAAACACAGTAATGAAATTAACTGTAGCAATCGAGGTAACTTATGCCAACGTGACGCTGAACAAAACAGATATAAAAGAAAAGATATTCAGCGATTTCCCTTATACAAAGTTCAAAAAACAGGAAATTAAAGATCCTAAGTGCTTGTTTGGGTGGTTCACTAGAAGGAAAAGCAAAGAAATGATTACTAATAAAATCCGAAGAGTGGTTATTTTCGGGGGAATACATGGAGGTAGTGATTAGGAAAGGGCACAAGAGAACTTCAGGAATTCTGGCAATGTTTATTCTTTGACCTGGGTAGTAAATACATGGGTGTTTGCTTTGTGATAAATCCTTCTGCTGTTTGTTTTATGTATTTCTCGGTGTATGTCACAAATAAAATCTTTTTTTTTTTTTTTTAAGTATGACGTGGGGCACCTGGGTAGTTCACTTGGTTAAGCATCTGACTTTGGCTCAGGTCATGATCTCACAGTTCATGGGTTCAAGCCCCACATCAGGCTCTGTGCTGACAGCTCAGAGCCTGGAGCCTCCTTCTTTGTCTTTCTGTCTGTCCGTCTGTCTGTCTCTCTCTCTCTCTGCCCCTCCCCTGCTTGCACTCTCTTTCTCTCAAAAGTAAATAAATATGAAGAAAAAAAATTTAAGTATGACAAAATTAAAGCAGAACTCAAAAGGAAATTTATAACTTCAAAAGCATTTATAGGTCTTTCTCTTTATCCTTTCACTATCCAATAGTCACACAGGTCTCTGCATTGGAAAGTGAGGACTGACAATCAAAATTAGGCAGATAAATAAACTGGAAAAGAACAATATAAACCTAAAGTAAACAGGCTATGGATTTTTTAAAGCAGAAAATAATTAAAAAGAAAACCAAAATAAGGGTGTTATTTTGTAAATAAACAAAAAAAATCATGTTAAGACTAGAAAAGGTACATATACTCTATTCAATAGAAAAGTAAAAGAGAAGATGGACACAGTCGCAGAAAATATACACTGACTCAAGAGGTAAATAAAAACCTGAATTAGTCAAAAATCACATGAGAAAAAAAAGATTAGTTGGGAAGAAGGAAAGGAGGGATTGAATACAGAAAACACACCCAAATTTTAGGACAGCAACTCTCTCTCAGAAGAAAAGGCAGATCTGGTAGGAGAGCACAGAGTATTTCAGAATTCATGTAGTTTTTAGTACTTCAAATTTAAAAGATTAAAACTTGCTATGGAAAAATGTTAAAATGTGCTAAACATATGTAAGACTGAAACCAAAGAATGCTTCCAGATGGCTTATTTATTAGGTAAGCAAGAAAATCCATTTACCAACGGCGACTTAATTAAGTTGTGTTTGATTGCATCAGCAGACGAAATGTGTCTAGAGGAAATCAACTCAAGACTACCGGTCTTTCAACAACAGTTGCTCAAAGAGTTGAGGACACAGAGGGTAATATCAGTAATCAATTAAAAAAACAAGGCAAATGATTTTGAGTGGTTTTTCTCAGCTCTTGATGATTAAACAGATGTCACTGATACTATGCAGTCATTACCATTTATTGGAGTAAGTGCCAAGATTGAAGTGAGTAAAGAATTTAGCCTCTATAAACAGTCTGCATAGACCAACTACTGGCAAAAATATTTTCAAAGAAGTTGATAAAATACTAATTCAGTACAAACTGAAGTAGAATCTAGTAGGTGTGTTAACAAAAGACGGTGGCAAAAATATATGTGAGGCAGAAAAAATCTTCACTGGACAAATTTACAAAGCTTGTGAAAATGTATGGTATTTAAGTCCGTAGTTACTATCTGTAATACTGATCGATCTTATGTAAGTACTCACTGGAAAATATATTTGAAGCTCATGTAATAAATAAATGAGTCCTATTAATGTTCGCTATTTGCTCTTTGTGGACATAACCATCATCATCTGTTTCTATCTGAAATAGAAGCTGAATACCCTGACTCACTTTACCATTCAGCAGTTCAATGGCTAAACACTGATAAAGTTTTACTACAGTTATCTAAGCTCAGAGCTGAAACTGAAATTTGTCTGATCAAATTGGGTCACAAAGCCTAAAATATGCACTATCTGCCCCTTTACAAAATAAAAAAATTGCCAATTTCTGGTCACTGAAATAAGATTGGCCATGGTTGGAAACTTTTGAAGCTAACTGAACAGTACATGGGGATTCAATAAACTTTCTTTCTACTTTGGAATACACCTGGAATTTATCATAATAAATTTTCAAAGCTAAAATATTTGTCATTAAATATACTGATAATTTTTGCTTAAAAGATTTGCAAGCAAGGACAGCCTGAGTGGCTCAGTCCATTAAGTGTCTGACTTCGGCTCAGGTCATGATCTCACAGTTCATGAGTTTAAACTCCGCGTCAGGCTCTGTGCTGACAGCTCAGATTCTGTGTCTCCCTCCCTCTCTTGCCCCTCCCTCCAATTCAAAAATAAACAAACATTAAAAGAAAAAAAAAGATTTGCAAGAAAATTCAATCCAGCCTCATGGAATGAATAGTTTCTATTTTATACAAACTGTACCAAAGCTCAGGAAAAAATGGTATGTTTCTCAACTATTTATTAGGGTAGTCTCACCATGATATGAAAACCAGCCAAAAAGCCCAGAGTAAAAAAAAACTTTGAATATTAAAAAAAAAAACTTTGAATTAAATCAAAGGTCAAATGTCACTTGGTATACTAAAATAACAGAACAAAAAAAAAATCTTAAAAATAGCTGAAGAAAGCATTTTAAATACTTTAATATTATTCCTGACTAAAAAGTACTTGGTAAGCTAAGCACAGATAGGTCAAATCCTTTACTATCTTATTCAGAAAGCTTCAACAAACATCAGACTTAATCATTAAGTTTGAAATAATAAAAAAGATAAGGATAAAAATTTCTACTAATTCAACACTATACTGAAAGACTGAACCAATGCTATTTATTGGCATTTTTATAATGTCTACATATTTAAAAACTAGTTTTCTTATGCATAAGTTTCTTCTGCATATATATGATGACAAAAGGTAATGTGGTTTTACTGAAAATTAAACTCTATATAAAGAAATATACTATTATGTTAAGGGGGGGCCGTAATATTCTAAAATAATCCAAAGAAGCAAAACTATCTACCAATCAAAGCAACGCAAGACAAAATTGTAACTGCATTTTTTTTTTTAACAGAATGAAAGGCTAATTCTAACTTCACAGAAAAAAATGATAAGGACTGCCACAAAAATATTATAAAAAGAAAACAAATGAGAAGACTTGCCCTACCAGATACTAAAATACATGAAAAACTACAGAAATTAAGACAATGTGATTGTAGTGTGGGAACAAATAACAAATTAAAGTAACAGAACAGAGTCAAAAGAAATTCATGTATACATGGTAATTTAGTCTATGATATAAAGGACATTTCATTTATTTCATGGGAAAAAGGCTTTTCTACAAATGGTATCGGGCATAGCTGACCATTTGTGAAAAACAAAATCTCACACATATAAAAAAATAAATTCCTGGTGACTCAGAAACAGACTCTCCTCTCAAAATTAAAATATAAAAAGTTAAAGAAAGTAAAAAAATATTTTTATAATTTGGGGGTGAGGAAGGTAGTCCCCAGCAAAAATCAAAATACAGAATGCATAGATGTGACTACATTTACATCTAAAAATTCAATAAGCAACAGACAAATAACAGTCCAAGAGAATATATTCCCAACATACATAACAAAGGGTTATTATACAGGGTTTATTAGCATTCTAATAAATCAATTTTATTTTTCTAGTGTTTTTAAATTTTTATTTTTGAGAGAGCGAGCAAGTGAGAGAGAGAAAGAGAGTGCACGCACCAGTGGGAAAGGGGCAGAGAGAGAGGGGTAGACAGAATCCAAAGCAGGCTTCAGGCTCTGAGCTGTCAGCACAGAGTCTGAAACAGGGCTCAAACCCACAAACCTTGAGATCATGACCTGAGACAAAGTCGGGTGCTTAACACTTAACCAACTGAGCCACCCAGTTTTAAATCAATTTTTAAAAAGCAAAACAACATGTAGAAAAATGGGATAAGCAATGAAGAAATACAAATTACCTATAAGCATATGAAATATCCTGAACCTCATAATTAACCAAGGAAATGCAATTTAACACCGTAACATCTTTTTTTCTTGAGAATGTGACTAATAAAAATTTTAAATAACTACAATATCTGGTATTGGCTAAAAATGTAGTGAAATAAAAATATTAGATAATCAGAGTAACATAAACTTATAAAAACCTTTTTTTACATGGTAGTTTCACACTATCTATCAAAGTGTCAAATGTGCACACCATGCGACCTAGCAAATCCAACACCAGGAATCTATTCTAATGAAATATTCACCCACGTATTAAAATATGGAGCTATAAGCATGCTTAATTCCCCATCAAGGACAGAAAATGTACAAGATTGGTCTGGAACCTCCCACTGCATCAGACAGCAAGCTATCAAAGACTGCTAAGGTTACATCAAAAGGACTCAGGAGCTGAGGTGCCTGGGTGGGTCAGTCTGCTGAGCGTTCAACTCTGGCTCAGGTCATGATCTTGCAGTTCTTCAGTTTGAGTTCCACGTAGGAGTCATACCAACAGCTCAGAGCCTAGAGCCTACTTTGGATTCTTTGTCTCCCTCTCTCTGCCCCTTCCCCACTTGTGCTGTCTCTGCCTCTCTCAAAAATAAACAAACATTTTTTAAAAAATTTTTAAGGAAAGAAAAAAGACAAGAAAAGGACTCAGGAATCAACCTGAACAGGGTATCATTTGCCAAAGTGTCAAGATTTGAGCATCAGTAAGATATTCAAAGGACTGAAACATGAAAACAGGTTTTAAGTCTGTGAGTTCAAAC
Organism: Helogale parvula; assembly: GCA_004023845.1. Classification (NCBI taxonomy): domain Eukaryota; kingdom Metazoa; phylum Chordata; class Mammalia; order Carnivora; family Herpestidae; genus Helogale; species Helogale parvula. The sequence goes on along the minus strand of PJEM01009847.1, from coordinate 10,957 downwards.
TGAACCCACCCCAAAACTGTTCACCTTTAAAGAATAAAAGGAAATGAATCCTTTACTTTGAAAACTGGTAATACGGGGGTAGAGGAGGGAGGGGTATTTATCCTGTCCTTTTCTATCCAGAAATTACACTACTGGGTAACCAAATAGTAAATCGGGGAATATTTTTCTTCATAGAACTATTCTAGTCACTACAGTAAAAAAAGAATGACTAGAAGGGTTAAAAAAGGGATGACCACACTGGAGTATTACCATTCCAAATCCCTGTTAAGTCAATGGGCCCAGGCACTAAAGCACAGGTCGCTGGTAAGGTAACAGCAAAACCAGACACTGGCCTAAGAGAAACATCACTGCCCATGGAGCTGTCCCGCCAGCCTCTCAAAACTCACTCCTGATTCTGACCCTCTGTGTCCAATTACCGACTGACAAGAATACAAAGGAGACAGGGATATGTTAAACTACACAAAGACAAAATCAGCAAGATCCGGATTTCTTCAACAAATAAACTGATGAGACAAAAGGAGGGAAACCCTAAATTGAGAAACTTAAAAGAGATACAAACCCCCAAATCATTTAAGTAAGCATTCTGAACATGCATTACTACATACCTAATCTTACTTATGATACTTGCTCAAAACGTTTGCAGAATTAGATATTAATATAAAAACATCTTCACAGAAGCAAAGTTAAAGAGGGATAAAATGGAAAAGGAGGCAAAATACAATTATACATTCCTTATTTCACAGTCAAATAAGAGGCTGACAGCACTGTTACTATATGAGTGAGATATAGGACTTTCAACATACAAAATCATATCTTATGAATAATAATAAGCACTTACTAAAAAGGAAATAAACATAGAAAAGTTTGTATGCTTACCTGAACCACCCAGGGACTGTTGGCAAAGGCCATAATATCTCTCTCTTCCCAGTAAAAAGCAGAATCTGATCTTTTTATCATTTCAAACTTACTAAGAAGCTTCATAGCATAAACCTTCTGTGATGCCTTATGACGAACCTATAGATTTTTTAAAACACAAATACAATTTGATGAGAGAAAGGTGAACAACAGATCATACTATAAATTCTATTAAAGACTTTCAAAGAAGAAAAACGGGATAATTCAGATAACAGGAGTATAATTCACCAGTAAGGTATAAACATTCTAAATATGTACGCATCTAATAAATAAGCTTTAAAATTCATGAATCAAAAGTGACAGAACTAAAGGAAAAGACAAATCCAAGGCGGAAATGTTAACATCCCCTCTCAATATTTAATATAGGGAAAGAAAATATCACTATGGATATAAAGAAAATTCAGCCCAGAATGAAAACTGCTTAATCAAGTTATAATTACAAAGGTTTTTGTAGCAATAAGTTACATCACTTCTCATTTTAAAGTATTTTAAAATTTGGGGAATTTTGATACACTTTAATTTTACATAAAAAGAATCCTATATGCAAAGGGTCAAATTTATGATGAGGGCCACATATTATATCTATCTTCTATATTAAATTACTAAACTAAAAAATAATTCCTTTTATTTGAGAGTGTTAGGACATTTATAGGATGCTGAAAATAAACACATGTGAAAGCAGTATGATAACATGGGTGGTGAGCAGGGATCAGGGGACAAATCCCTTCCACGGCAGATAGACCAGATGTTTAATTGATTTGTATCGAATTAGCAAACTCTCTCAAAGCAAATTTCAGCAATGCTGTTAAATGTTGTAGAAAAAAATTTTTTTTACAATATTATCAGAGGGATGCCTAGGTACCTTAATCGGTTAAACTCCAACTCTTGATTTTGGCTCAGGTCATGATCTCGCAGTTGCTGGGACTGAGCCCCACGTTGGGCTCTGAGCTGACTGTGTGGAGCCTGCTTGGGATTCTCTCTCTCTCTCTCTCTCTCTCTCTCTCTCTCTCTCTCTCTCTCTCTCTCTCTCTCTCTCTCTCTGCCCCTCCCATACTCCCTCTCTCTCAAAAATAAACAAATAAACATTCAAAAAATAAAATAACATATTATTAAAAGGAGATTGCTAAGGCACTTCTTCTATGTCACTCTTCAAATCTTCATTTATTCTAAGAACAAATCAGATTTCGAATGTTTCCTAACTTCGTTAGAAAAAGCAATTCATTAAACATTAAGGGTCACTTTATACCATGATATTACTTCTGCTGGACTCATAACAAGACAAGAGTTTTAAAATTTTTGTAAAGCAAAGCTATGACCAGAAACTAAAAGCTATTTGTCAGCTGATAGAAAATAGTTAAATATTTATTTTTAATGTTTTATATTTAACTAAACAAAAACAAACCAGGAACAAAAAGACCATTCACTCAAATACACAAAACTCTATACAATATAGGTATAATTCTCTGAAGATAAGAAACGTGTATTCACTTTACTTTGGCTGATTCTTTATGTAAAAGTATTCCCTCTCTGTGCTTACATAGCACTTACAACAATCAAATATAATTAGGTGTGCATGTGTCTGCTTCATAAGCTCCCTTAGGCAGAGTATAAACTTTCATTTGCAGGGCTGCCCTGTGGTTGGCAAAATGCTGAATATACAATTCAACAGATTCAACAAAATTATATCTATTTTTATATTAAAGCTTTAAATTTTTTTTTTTTAAATTTAAATGTTTGTTTATTTTTGAGACAGAGAGACAGAACATGAGTGGGAGAGGAACAGAAAGAGAGAGAGACTCAGAATCTAAAGCAGTCTCCAGGCTCTGAGCTGTCAGCACAGAGCCCAATGTGGGACTCACACTCACAACCTATGAGTTCTTGACCTGAACTGAAGTCAGACGTTTAACCAACTGAGCCACCCAGGCGTCCCTGGAAACTATAAGATTTTTTAAAAACTGTTTTTAATGTTTTATTTATTTTTGAGAGAGAGAGAGCCAGTGTGAGCAGGAGAGGGTCAGAGAGAGAGGGAAACACAGAATCCGAAGACAGGTTCCAGGCTCTGAGCTAGCTGTCAGCACAGCGCCTGACGCGGGGCTCGAACCCACAAACTGTGAGATCATAACCTGAGCCAAAGAAGACACTCAACTGAGTGAGCCACCCAGGCACCTCAATAAGATTTTTAATAAATAAAAACTATTTTGCCCAGATGTTCTAGGTGATGAGGCCTGAATTTCATTTAGATTACTGTGATAGAACACTTAACTGGCTCATAACACAAGAGTCAGGAGACACCAGCTTGTAGTCTTTGACTTGATCTATAGAACAAACATTGAGAGGCAATCGTTGTATTCATGCCAAACAGCTATCTCATACTTTTAAAATTCATTAGCACTAGTATTACAAAGTACTACAATAAAGCGCTGTTACTTTAGGAAAGCTGGTTTCCACTGATCTTCCTTCTGAGGATGTCTCCATCTGAATGATTCTATTATCATCTCCCTCAGCATCTCTGCACACCCCCCTTTGTTCCTTCTTTATTCAATATGGATGGATAAACAGTCAGATATAGTAGCTACTCATTACCACTCTGTACAGAGTACTGCTTAAAAGCATGGATTTAGATGTCAACAAACCTTTGCAAAAACCCTACCTATGAACTATGCGGCCACCTCACTTAACCCCTCTGAGTTTCAATGCCCTCATCTATGTAAGAACCTCACACAACTGCTGCAAAGACAAAATGAGACTATGAGTGGAAACAGCGCGTAGAACACACTCTATGAAAATGTGAGCCAGCCCGACCATAAGCAAATTTAGTTCACTCTATCATGAACCTTTACCTGACAGACAAAAAAGTTGCTCTTATTCCAATGTTTCTACTTGTTAGAGAAATGACGTTTATATTCCTCATTTCTAATTTCAAAAGTAGGTAAGTGCAAAAGCACTGTCTAAATGATTCTCGCTCTCGTGCACTCTCTTTCTCCTCCGTTCTCTCTCTATATAAAACACACTAAAAAAAGGTGACTGAACAGTAGTTTTATCTAAACTGGTGGTGACTTCCATATTCTTATATTTGCTTATGTGTATTTTCTACAGCAAATATGTACTTCTTTAAAATAAATTTTTAGGTAGATGAAACATTCGTAGGTGTAGCAGAGACAGGACATGTTTGGAAAATCCTAAAATGGACCTAGATCTCATGAACACTTGTGGACAAAAACTTTAAAAAGTCATTCTTTTTTAAATTTCTTTTTATGTTTATTAAACATTTTTGAGAGAGAGAGGCAGAGCGTAAGTGGGAGAGAGGCAGAGGAGAGAGAGGGAGACATAGAATCTGAAGCAGGCTCCGGGCTCCGGCTGTCGGCACAGAGCCCAACATGGGTCTTACACTCGTGAACTGTGAGACCATGACCTGAACTGAAGTCAGATGCTTAACCAACTGTGCTATCCAGGCGCCCCTCAAAAGTTATTCTTAACAAAATGCTACATTTGAGGTTTTCAAACTGATGTTTTAATATAAAATATTACAACTGAGGTTCCTAGGTGACTCAAGTCAGTTAGGTGCTCACCTCCTGATTTCAGCTAAAGTCATTATCTCTCAGTTCATGGGTTCAAGCCCCACATCGGGCTCTGCACTGACAGTGCAAAGCCTGCCTGGGATTCTCTGTCCCTCAAAATAAATAATAAACTTTTAAAATGTATATATCAAAAATTACAATATATTATTTTAATAAGAAGATCCAGCTTGACAGACCTGCAGCAGTTAGTTTGTATTGCTAAGGTTTCCAGTAAAAATGCAAGGAGAGGATCTTCATGCTTTCTGTCTGGTCTGGTTGGAACAACCACGATTGAATGAGGGAACACAGGAATTACAAAAACATGGAGGGAAGGAGATAATTCTTGCAACTCAGAAATAACCTTGTAACCAGCAAATTCACTCCAAAAAAGGAATTAAAAATTTGAGTTAACATGACAAGTGTTAGAAAATCATTTCCCTTATATTCTTTCCTTCTGGTTGATGCCACTTTAAAAGCTTAGTTTAAACTGAATAAATTAAAAGCAAGCCAATGGGAAGGGGGAATAAGAGAAGATCCTCATCTCACATCTGCCTTGAGTCCTGTCACTAACAATCTGTGTCCCCGCAGCACACTGGACCCCAGGAAGCCTCTTGGCCCAGAGGATCATGAAAGATCACAATCAATTCACTCCAATAAAAACTTTCTATGTTGTATGTTCTGTGTTGTACAAGACAGAAAAGGCAGGAAAAATCCAACCACAAATATGATCTGGCTGCACATACACACTGCTTACCAATGTCTACAGCTGAACTGACAAACAGCCACAGGGTGAGGCTTCTCTGTTTTTCGTTGCTGCTCTACCGATATTCCTCCTAAACTTTGTCCTTGACTAAAGATGATCTCCCCAGATATAGGCAAACTATTTTCCCATGAGCAGCCTTGAGCCCCAGGTGGGAATGCCAAACATAATTGAAAGACAGGACTCCTATTCTCAAGAAATTCAGAATATAAAAGGATTCCAAAAATTTGCATATAAACTATAGCACAAGGCATAATATGGTAAATTACATAGATTAAATTAAAGATGCAGAGAAAATATCATGCTCAGATAAAGGATAGGAAGGAGAATAATAGGAAAAAGTTTTCTTTTAAAATGAACACAGAGAAAGACCATGAAACATGACTGAAGAAAGAGACAAGAAAAGAAGGAGTGTGTTCTGCAATGAGTAGCATGCGCGGAATGAACAGCATGACGGAAAATAAGAATCAAAGACAAAATTAGTGACATCTTAAAAAAGGGCCTGGAAGGCCAAGATGGAGACTTCATGCTTCATTTAGTAGTTAAGGGAGCCATGAAATACAAATGATATAATAAATACATTTTTAAAAGATTAAACTGATAGCAGTTTTTATTAAGCAAATCAGATCTGTATTTCCCATCTTTTATATATCTCAGAAAGAAAGAACACAGAAACCATGTTAGAAAAGCCCCTACTTGATTCTACTATACCCATATCCAAAATGGGGGTACGACAGGAGTGATACATGAAAATTCAAGAATATGAAGAATGGGGAAAACAGTCAAATAGTGCTGGGCCTGAATAGCATGAATTATAGATTTAATGAGCATGGTCTTGATAGTTTCTCCATCAGTACTTGACAATCCAAATTCAATAGTACAACAGTGAAATATTACAGAGGTGGAAAACAAAATAAAACACAAAGGAGATACTCATACCTAACTGCAAACCAAAGGGTATCTGGGATGACAGTCATGACAGAGAACACCAAACAAAAACCAAACAAACAAAAAAAGGCTGGAGAAATGTTATGAGTAGGACTTACTAAAGCTGTTTCTTAAAATTAAGAAAAGAGAAATTAATGACTTCTAATTTTTTTGGCTGGTGCAACTGGGTTAATAGTGGAGCCATTCATTAAAATGGGTTACAACTTTGTGGAAAAGTTAGAGAGGGAATCAACCATCCTAATTTTACATGCCTTACATTTAACAATAAGGTTACACAGAAAATCTTTATTTCTGACACAGAAAAATGATTATGACCATACAATAAGGAAAATAGGCTCTGGAGTCCTCTACCTAGGTTTGAGTCTCAGTTCAAGCACGCTAGTAGTTAGATGAACTTTGGCAGGTTACTCATCTTGTCTGAATTTCCCCTCTGCCACATGGGCAGGACAGTAATAACATCTATCTGAAGGAGTGCTGTGAAGACTAGTTACTTACTATATAGAAGATGCTTAGAAGCCTGCCTGGAATGTAACTGCTATAAGAATGTGTGTTATTATTTAATATTACATTAAAAAACCATAAATTACAAAACCAGGTATATGATTCCTAAATACACATATAAGACACTCCTACATTACACAAATCTTTAGAAGAAATAGAAGTGAGAAAGGTACACGTCAAAATAACAAAAGTAGTTATTTCTCACTGGTGGGACAATCAGTGATTTTAAAAAGCATAATGCTGGCTTACTTTCTTATTCTACTAGAAATACACTTGTCACATAAATAACTTTGATTTTTAAGGAAGAATAATCGACATTGATGCAACTCTTATAACTAAATAGGGAAAGGTTTTAACATTTCTAGAATGAAAACAATTACAATAAAATGTAAATATCCACTGAAAATAATTTGGTCCTAGTTTTGTATCAGTTCCCAACAGGCTAATTACCTTTATGTTTGAAAACAAAATAAAGAGAAGACATGATAAAAGGAGATTCTAAGCAATTTAGACCTTTGCGAACAAGAATGTATTCATATATTAGTTTGTGTAGTTTTAAATAAAACCACAGGAAAAATTTAATGAACACTTTTCTTAAGAAAACTGAGTAGGCAACATCACAAAACTAACTAAAGATATGTCCCAAGCTCCAAAATTAGAAGATACAACTTCAAAAACAAAAATGCTAGGGGCGCCTGGGTCAGACAGCCAAGTTCAGCTCAGGTCATGACATCACAGTTTTTGGGTTCGAATCCCACATCAGGCTCTGTGCTGACATCTTGGGAGCCTGAAGTCTGGTTTGGATTCTGTGTCTCCCTGTCTCTGCCCCTCCCCCACTTATACACTGTCTCTCTCTCTCTCTCAAAAATAAGTAAACAGTAAAAAAAAATTTTTTTTGTAATGCTAAACATATTTCCCCTATTTAACACAAAAACTTTTTATACATCTCCCCAAAAAGAATCATAATTAGGTAACTCCTAAGATATATGCATTACATTTAAGAAGGTTAACTTAGAACTCTCTTTTTAGAAACTAGACCACAATTTCTTTTGACACTATAATAGTGGCCAGCTCAAAATAAAAGCTCCATGAACGCAGGTGCCTTGTCTGAGTAGTTCACCTGTACAATGTATTCCCAATGCTTATAATGGTACCTGACATTAAATAAACATTTACTAATCAATTAACAAAGGAATACTGAAGAACAATGTATGTTCTATGACCAGAGATGAAGACTAAATATCCACCTTAAGAAGACATGTGCCAGGCTAGAATTCATACCTTTCTTTTTCAGAGAAAAGTAGATTATGTCCTACATCACCATAAACAAATAAGCATGCATATCTGTTCAAAGAGGTAATTTCACTGAAAAGTCCATCCCAACATACATACACATACTGTTATGAGATGAACTGTGTGTTGCCTCCCTCCATCCCCCATATTTTGAGACCCTAACCTCTGGTACCTCAGCATGTGGCTGTATTTGGAGACAGAGCCTATAAAGAGGTGAGTTAACACAAGGCCATTAGGGTGGGTCCTAATCCAATCTGACTGGTGTCCTTCTAAGAACAGGCAATGAGGACACAGAGTGACACAAGAGGCACATGCAAGCACAGAGGAAAGATGATGTGAGGACACCACAGGAAGGTGGCCATCCACAAGCCAAGGAGAGACGCCTCAGGAGAAACCAAACCTGCCAACACCTTGAGGATGAGCTTGTAGCTTCCAGAACTGTGAGAAAATAAATTTTTGTTGGTTAAGCCACAGTAGATGTTATTTTGTTACGGTGGCTCCAGCGAACCACCATACATAAATACATTTAAATTTACAGCAAGACTTCTGATTATTCATTTAAAATTAAAGCATTTAGGGGCACCTGGGTGGCTCAGTCAGTTGAGCATCCGACTTTGGCTCATGTCATGATCTCACAGTTCATGAGTTTGAGCACCGTGTGGGACTTTGCACTGATATCACAGAGCCTGCTTCAGATTCTCTGTCTATCTCTCGTTCTCTCTGCCACCACTGCTCCCCCCCCACACACACTAGCTCATGCATGCTCTCTCTCTCTCTCCCTCCCTCCAACATTAAAGAATATTTTTAAAAAATTAAAACATTTAAAGTCATAAATCCTTAGAAACTGACAAAAGTGACAACAGACAGTATTTACTTAATACTTACAGTGTGTCAGATCCCGGTAAGAACTACATATGTACAGCCTAATTTAGTCCTCACAAAAAATCTTATAAGTTCTATTATTAGTGCTACTCTGAGATAAGGAAATTAAAGCTTTGATGACAGGAAGTCTTTATATGATAGAACAGAAACAAAAGTAGGTGACTCTGACTATTCTTCCAAAGTATAGCTCTTAATCAATATACTATACAGAATATTATTATTTTCCATAAAAATGAGACGTGATAATAGATACAGAGTAGAATCTAAAATCAATAGTGTTATCAGATAAAATGACCCATGTCACAGACTTTTCATGATATAAAAACATAAATCTGTAGATAGAGGAAAAAAGACAATAAGCTAAACAAATTTTGCCCATCGAGAATTATAGAACTTTTCGATCCGTAAATAAATGCCTTTTTCAGGTGAAGAAATCTATGCTCAAATAAATTAAATGACTTAGAACTTCCTCTTTTTTTTTTTTTTAGTTTATTTTGAGAGAAAGTGTGCGTGAGCAGAGGGGGAGTGGGGGGAGGGAAAGAGAGAATCGAAAACAGGTTCCACACTGTCAGCTTGGAGCCTGATGCAGGGTTCAAACTCACAAACCATGAGATCGTGACTTGGGCCAAAACCAAGAGACAAGACACTTAACCGACTGACCCACCCAGACGCCCCACACTTTCTTGACTCATGACATTCTTACATGCTGTTCCCTCTGTACTGACTCTCTCCCCGGTCCCTCTTCTTCATGTGGCTAACTCCTTTACATCTTAACTCAAATGTCATTTTCTCACAGTGAGGTCTTTCCTAACAACGCCATCTGAATTAAGCACATCCCTCCATTATTCTCTCATAACATCCAAATCTTTTTCTTCATAGTATTTAGAAAATACTTTACTTGTTTAAAGTAAAATTCTTTATCTCCTCCACAAAAGTATCACTTTCAGAAAGATCGAGGCTATGTTATTGCATCTTTAGAGGCTAGCAAAGCTCCTGAAACAAAACAGATCTTGATTAAATATTTCACTGATGAATGGATAGATGAACCATTTATAGTGTGACAATTAACTGCTAACATTAAGTACTACAGCACTTATTATATTCTAAGAGCTGTTCCAAATTTAATGACATTTAATTCTTCCAGTAATGCTATGGGGTGTAAGTGTTACTTCATTTCGCAGGTAAGAAAATGAGGTAGAGAGTGATTGAGTAACTTGTCTGCACGGAAAGTCAGGGAGCAGTCTGATTCTAGCTCTTAAATACGATGGTATGGCTGCTGTGACACACTAAAATGACTTTTACAATGAGAATTTTCTTTGTAGAAACTGACTAATGGGCCCTCTGTGGTAACAGATTTTTAACTTAACCCAAAAAAAGTATTTCAGAAGACATATATGCACCTCCTATTGTAAAACTTTCTTCGGATGACTAGAAAACCATAATCATAAAGATGTGCCAAATGTGGAACACTGCCTACACAGCTGTCAAACTACCTTCTCTAACACATGTAAATCAACTTTAAAAGACAATGGAAGAAGCGCTTGGATTTTTCATTTTGAATCTCATCTTTCTTTTGAAGACTCCCTGCCGAAGGTAACAGAATGAAGAGCTAAAGCCAAAACAAACATGCTCCAAGTTCTTAGGTCAGGTCATCAGATTAATGGAATATTAAAATGTTTTTCATTTTTAAAAACATGTGAATTTGTTTCATAGAAAATAAAATTTAGAATGGAAAATTAACAACAAAAATAAAAGCCTTTTCTTTTCCTTTCCTTTCTGGAACGTACTGAATTTGAATTTTCAAACTAACCTCATACAGAACAATGACTACCCTGCCACAAAAACATGACAAGTCAAAATCTGTCATATTTCCTTTCAAAAACAGCTCAAAATTCTAGTCTCTCTTATCTACACTGAATCCTGATTAGGAAAAAACAATGTATTTATTTCAAATACTTGTAGTATGAATCTATATATCAAATAGGCAATAATTGTAATAGTGGTTAACACTTAGGGAACACTACAGGGTTTGTTTGTTGTTTTTTAGTGTTTATTTTTGAGAGAGAGAGAGAGAGAGAGAGAGAGAGAGTGTGTGTGTGTG
>PJEM01009846.1:27877-67706 GCA_004023845.1 Helogale parvula | reverse complement strand
TCCCGGTTCTGTCTCCTCTCCGCACACTGCACCCCTTCCCTGGAGCCAGCCGTCTGTGTGCTGAGGGCTCCTGGGGTCTGCCCCTCCTCTGGATTCGGACGGCCAGCCCCGGGACCCCTTCACCTGCCCCTGTCATCCCTCCTTCTCAGTCCCTCAGTGCAGCGGCCAGGGTCTCATCTCGACCCTTCCTTCTCCCCCCTTCCTATTTCCAGTCACCAAGTCCTGTCCCTTCCTTTCCCTCCATAATTCTCCTGCCAGCCCTCCCTCCCCCTTTCCATTGCCCCACCCCCACTTTCCTCTCCTGCCGGATTATTGTAATAGATTCCTCTCTGATGTCTCTGCTTCCAGAATAACCACAGAGAGTCATCTTTTTAAAATGCAAATTTGACCCCGTCACACCGTGGCTTAGTCAGTGCCCCAGCACCTTTGAGATTAAGTCCTAACTTCTTGTCTGGGCCCCCAAGGCCGCGCACTTCTTAAGCGGGCCCTGGGGGCACGTGCCAGTGTGTCACACGTAGGCTTGGCTACTTCCTAGTTGTATAGTTTGGGCTGGGTGCCGAACCTCCTTGAGCCTCAGTGTCTCCATACGGAAAATAGTAAAGATTGAAATGGATCGCTCTGAGTTCATTCGCTAAGATAAACCGCTCAGGGCCTCTCTGGTCATATTCACTCCATTATTATGATTTTATTATGCTTTTATTAATGTCTGGTCCTGGCCTGATTCCTCAGCCTCTCCCTCCTCACCTCCATGTGACAACCTTGCCAACTCATTTACAGATGCCTACATGCACTTGGTGTCTCTGCGGATCCTTCTTTACCTGGGTGGCCCTTACATACCCCCTTCCCCGGAGACTCAATTCAGAAGCTCCCTCCCCCCTCCTCCCCGACTCTGGAGAAGAGGCCTTTGATGTGTCTCCTCCAAGATAACTTAAAACACTACTTTTAAAAAATGTTTAGTTTATTTTGAAAGAGAGAGAGAGAGAGCGCGCGCATGAGCAGGGGAGGAGCAAAGAGAGAGCGGGAGAGGAAGAGTCCCAAGCAGGCTCCACGCTCAGCATGGAGCCCGCTGCAGGTCATGATCTGAGCCGAAACCCACTGAGCCACCGAGCGCCCTAAAACACGGTCATCGTCCCCTGGAGCGTTTGCCTCACCACGTTCTAAGTTACTCAAGAGAAGGAAATATGTATTTCTGGAACCCAATACAATTCCTGGAATGGAGTGTGTATTCAATAAACATTTGTGAGGTTAATGAGGGATCGCTTTAGCAGAAGCCCCGGAGGAGGTGAGAGCCTGCTTTGTAGAGGAAGGAGACATGTCTGAGTAGCTGAAAGGCGTGGGGCGAGGTGGAAATTTTTGCTAGAAAGGGAAGTCGGGTCAGTGAATACGGTGCCAGGGGACGTGGACTTGAGCTCTAGGTTCAGAAAGATTCTGCTGCAGGCAGTGAGGTGGCGGCGCTCCAGCGTCACCGTCCAGAGCACTCTCTGACACTTACGTCTCCATTTATCCCGCCGGCTTCCAAATTTTAGGAACCAATGGATGACTCTGTCCGGATCTGTGTTACCCAATATGGTAGCCGCTAGGGTGGCAGTTCAATGGGGTCATTCAAATTAAGTTAAGGACACCTGGGTGGCTCAGTCACTTAAGCATCTGACTCTTGATTTCAGCTCAGGTCACCATCACGTAGTTCGTGGGTTCAAGCCCTGAGTTGGGCTCCATGGTGACTGCAGGGAGCCTGCTTGGGGTTCTCTCTCTCCCACTCTCTGCCCCTCTCCTGCTAGAGTGTGTGTGCATGCACTCTCTCTCTCTCAAAATAAATAAACATTAAAAAAATTAATCTGAAATTTAAAAATTCAGTTCCTTAGTCGCACCCACTAGCCACATTTCGAGTGTTCAGTAGCCACGGGGAGGTAGCTGGGCTACCACACTGGACAGAGACAATATGAAATATTTCCATCCTCGTAGAAGGTTCTGTTGGACAGCGCTGATCCAGGGGCTGAAAGCTGGTGGCTTGAGACTTGTGTGCTCTTGGCATTTTTTTCTCTTCTCATTTTTTTCCACTTTTTACGTTGGATACTCACATTTATAACCGGAGTAAGAAACTGGATTTCTGGCCTCTCTTCAAACAAGAACAAAATCCCCGGGACTCTGGCAACACGGGGCTTTTACTTCCTTCCTCAAAACCACTGAGCAAAGCCCAGTAGCTGCTGCCTCACAAAACCCACAAAAGATGTTAAATGTGCCTGTTCGCAGTGGTCCTAACAGAACACGAGATGGTCCCTTTTGGCGGATGTGCCAGATCTGACGACCAGTTCACAGGAAACACAGGACACAGAGGAACAGGCTATATGAGAACCCTGCCCCCCGATGGCCCAGGGCCTTCAGCAGAGAAACTGCAAGAAAAGAAAACAAGGGGGGGGGGGAGGAGAATCTAAGATTTAAAAAAACCAACATGTAAGAGACACATTAATCAAGTGCAGGGTGCGGACTCCATCATATATATGTGATGGATACTGGGCAACGGATATTGGTCAGTATGAGCTATTTGGTGACGTCTGGGATTTGCTTTGAAATAACCGAGTGGGGCAGAGAGAGGGCAGGCCACCCGCGGGGCGGTATTTTTGAAGCAGAGTGATAGGCTTCAAAGGGGCTCATTATACTATTTTCTTTAATTTTACATGTTTGAGTTTTTCCATGATAAAACTTTTATCCACCCCCCCCCTCACCCCCCCAAGCTCTTTTCTGGCCAGATCAAATCAAATGTGTGAGTTCCAGTCCGGGAGGCAGGGGACCGCCGCTGGGGAAGGACATAGACACACCAGGTCACCAGCAGTACCTCCTACGGCCACAGGGTGGCTCTAAAACTCACTTTTGTGTGACCTCTGCAGAGCAGGCTTCTGGGAACCAAGGTCATGGAAAAGTGACAAGACAGACTCAAATGCCTGCTCACCGTTTATTAATGCTTAATGTGAAATGTCACTACCAGTTCTTACTATCTAGTAGGTTCCCTTAGGCAAGAAGCCTTTACTAAACAGAATGGCCCAGACTTCCATCTGCGGGGACCCAAACTCTAAGAGACGTGCTTGACCCTTTTTTCTCACCCAACCATAGTCTCATGTTTAGACCTTATTTTTTAATGATCTCTTGATTCCTTACACGTTGCTCCACTTCCTTACTCCACTCTGGCCCAATCTCATTCTGTCCATCCTGGATAAGTGCGGGGGACCAGCCCACGCACCCCAGTTGAAAAGGTCCCGACTAGGGGGTTGGTGTCGGTGCAATATCTATAGGAAAGAAGACAGACAACAACAGACAAGACAGACAACGGGCATGGTGGAAAAAACCACGTTTTACTTAGATGGCCAGGGTCTTATACACCATGGGTGATTACATCATTTCTTCAATGATTACATAGTTCAAGGTCTTTGAAGTGAAGACATGCTCCGGAAAGGATCATGTTTAACAGGACAGGTGTAAATATCAGGAATTATCAAGTCATTGCAGGAGAGGGATTCCCTAATAATAGTCTGGCTCCAAGCAGAAGAAGAGCCTGAAGAATTCTAGGAGGATATTTACATTTCTTAAGGCACCTCATCAGTTATGCATCCTTTAATAGGCAAATCTTTTGGCAGAGGCTTGTGGTTTACTCCCAACAGCAGACAAAGAGCTAGAAAGCAAAGTAAGGGGAGGGCTGGGGCCACTGACTGAACCAAGTTGATTCAAAGCCTAAAAGGATATGTCTCTTTACAAAGCAATGAGAAAATCACAGACAGGAGGCCAAATATTGTTTGAGGGTGATTTTTGCCTACTGGGCCCCAACATATCCCCCTGTTTTACTTAAAAGAAAATAAGATCAACAATAACAATCTTTTACCCTGTAAGGGGCAAAGGGAAGGAGAGTTTAGCCAATGTATGCCAGTCTCCGTGGTTAATTTGGTAAGGGTCTCTTTTAGGGTTTCTAATATCTGGCGCTGTCTGGTTTACAAGAGTAAGAATGACAGCCAATTTGTTCAGGGTCCTTGGGCGTATAGGTACAATACGCCTCTACGCTTCTACATTACTATCCTTAGCCAAATTGGTGGGCCGTCTAGCGGCCACCTGAGGACCCCCCATTAGAATCTGGCGGTAGAGGTGTAGGCCCTCCTTACCTTTTGCCGTGTTGAAATCCCATGTCCAGATTAGAGGCAATTGATACCAACAGAACATCCTATTCATAAGAGGAATATTAACACAATCAGGAACTTTTTGCTGTTTCCCCAGCTTTCTGGGGTGACATTTGTCAGTCCGATGGCAAAGAGACAGGACAGTTTACTTTACTGGACTGATGATTCCTCAAGCTTCTGCCGTGCTAGACCAGCCAGCTTCCGGGGTGTGGCTGGAGCAGGGCTGGAGATCTTCTCTCAGGAGTCAGAGTCTTTGAGGGTCAGTTCAGCGCTGATCCACTGGATCTGGATCACCTCACCAAGTTGAGGGTTTTTCAGAGTCAATCCACTTAACTCCAGGGAGATGCCTGAAACTTTAATAGGGGCTGAACTTCTTGTTTAGTTGCGTATCTGTGGATTCCACGTTTAAGTCTTTTGGAAAGGCATGACCCCCATTTTAAATATCATCCTCACAGACTAACAAGCCGGAGTTCCATTAACAAATATTCAAAGACACTCAGAACTAGAATTACATTTACAGGGGTGCATTGCTGAAACAGTTTTTCTCTCTAAAAAACCTCTATTAACAGAAATAGCCAAATCGAAACTAAAGCATTGGGGGAAGGAGTCCAGTCTCAACAACCCTGGCCTAATTATTTACATAAGCTCAGCAAGAATAAAGATTGTTTATAAGGATTTTTTGAAGTCTGCTTTGCTGGGTCCCTTTTTATAAGGAATTTCCAGGTTGAGCTTTTCGTAGCCACACTGGGCCAGAAGCCGAGCCAAGCCAGCACTTTCCATCAGACAGGCCTGCGATACCCGTTGAACTGGGCAAACTCCTCTTCCCGAGGCTCCCAACATGTGCCGAGGTTCCTGCACCTGCCAGGAAGTGACCTTCTTTACTCACCTGGGGAGGCTGCTGGGAACTCTGTGAGCAAGGTATCCAGCCAACATGTCCACGAGGCTTTATGGCTCCATGTTCCATCAAGTCAACCTTAGTTCCTCAAAGCTGTCAGGTCATCTCTGAGCCTATGCCTGACTCTCGAATAGGACATTCCAGTCAAAGCCTTGGTCAAACAACCAGTATTTCCAAATGGTGTCCTACTATAAAATGAACACATTCTTATTGAACTTATGCAAAC
The DNA here is from genome assembly GCA_004023845.1 of Helogale parvula. Lineage (NCBI taxonomy): Eukaryota > Metazoa > Chordata > Mammalia > Carnivora > Herpestidae > Helogale > Helogale parvula. The sequence continues at coordinate 62,425 of PJEM01009846.1, read as the reverse complement.
TGTAATGGCCATGAAAGAAATATCCACTGAGTTTTTGAATTTCAGATGGTTTAAGTAGAGAGAAATGATAAATGCTCTAGACAAATACTTTATGCCATTTCTGTATATCATAGATATCTTAAGAGAAAGTTTCTTAATCTGGACATACAAACATTAAAGGACCAACAATATTTTCAACAAGAGTCTCAAAACTATAACTTTTATCAGTTCACTTAACCTTATGTTCTTAATTCTTGTTCAGCTTGAATGCAGCTTCTAGTTCTGGAAATTTCTACCCATTTTAGTATTAATCTAAAAGATGTAAGATTTAATAGATGGAGGCAGAGATGGGAGGCAAGAGACTACGTTATGGAGCCAAGAAAGCCTTTCTCGGGATCCGCGATTCCCGGGGAGGTCCCATGACCCAGGGAGTGGGGAGACGGGGAGGTCGCGCCTGATAGGCGATGGGTGGGTGGGGGGGTTTATGGGTGAGGGGTTCTGGGTTTGATCTTGGGAGGGCAGATTATCAAATAAGGGCCTTTCAGGGGTGTGGCGGGATGGAATAGGTTGTCTCCTCTGTCAGGGTGATGGGAAGCTGGAGCTTCATGATTGGCTGCTTCCAAATGGGGCAGGACATCCCAGGTCTGCAGGTGAGGGGCGGGGTCATCTGTGCACGTGTTCTCCTCCAGCCCCCGGAGAAATGGCCGCTCAGTCACCACCTTAAGGTGACTCTAACATTCCGACCTTTTTGGTGTTATGGGGCGGAGTCAGGTCTCTGGCTACTTCCTGCTGAGATAGGGGCGGCGTGATGATTGTGATTGGGGTTGTTGGTCAGAATGGGAGAGGACCGGTGAACCAGCAGCAGGTGGGCAGAGGCGAGGTTGGTGAATCTGGATACCAGTTCCTGTAAAAAGTTGGAAAAACAGCAGAGCAGACACAGCCCCAGTAGGGCTATGAGGAGGAATGAGATTATGGGTTGGGCCAGGGTGGACAAGAGGCTAATTAATCATAGACACCAGTCGAAGAGGCTTTCATACCAATTTTGGTTTTTTGGCCCCTTACTTTTGTCCTTTCTTATAGATGGCCATGAACCACGGCTAAGACTATCTTGTACAATTCCTGAGCTATTGGCATAGAAGCAGCATTGTTCCCCTAAAGCCTGGCATAGCCCTCCTTGGTGTAATAAGTCTAACCCTCGCCTATTTAGTAACACCGTTTCAGCTAAGGAATCCAAGGAGCGTTGTAACTGACTAATAGAGCTTTCTGGCTCGGCTAGATCAGCGTCAATGGCCTTAGTTAATGCATCCTTTAGATGGGGCCTGATCTGTGCTGAAGCATTTTTAAGGAACAAAACAAATTATAACTCTGATGTAAGGTTAGGAATAATGGGAGGGGGTCTCCCAAACAATCTTATAAGGAGTAAGGCCTAGGATTTAAGGGGAATTTTACCCTGTAAAGGGCCTAGGAAGGAGAGTTCACCCAATGTCCGCCAGTCTCCATGGTTAATTTGGTGAGGGTCTCTTTTAGGGTTTCTAATATCTGGTGCTGCCTGGTTTACAAAAGTAAGAATGACAGCAGATCTGTTTCCTGGTTTTTCAGGATCCTCGGGCATACAAGTGCGATATGCCTGCATGATTCCTTCTGAAAAGGCGGCCGGAGACTCATCTTTCCTGATGTCCATGATTAACCTTAGCCAATTTGGTGGGCTGTCTAGCGGCCACTTGAAGACCCCTCATGAGAGTCTGGCGGTAGAGGCGTAAGCTCCCCTATTACCTTTTGCTTTGTTAAAATTCCACGCCCAGATCAGAGGCAATTCATACAAACAGAACATAATCAGGAACTTTTGCTGTTTGCCCAGCCTTCTGGGGCAACACTTGCCAGTCCGATGGCAAACAGAAAGGACAGTTTATTTTACTGGATCGATGATTCCTCAGGCTTCTGCCGTGCTAAACCAGCCAGCTTCCGGGGTGTGGCTGCAGCAGGGCTGGAGATCCCTGGAGTCAAGAGTCCTTTTGTAGATCAGTTCAAGTTGATCAACTGGATCTGGATCACCTCACCAGGTTGAGGGTTTTTTCTGAGTCGGTCCACTTAACTCCAGGGAGATACCTGAAACTTTAATAGGGGCTGAACTTCTTGTTTAGTTGCATATCTGTGAATTCCACCTTTAAGTCTTTTGGAAAGGCGTGGCCCCCATTTTAAATATCATCCTCACAGACTAACAAGCCGGAGATCCATTAACAAATATTCAAAGACACTCAGAACTAGAATTACATTTACAGGAGTGCATTGCTGAAACAGTTTTTCTCTCTAAAAAAACCTCATTAGCAGAGATAGCCAAATCGAGACTAATGCATTGGTGGAACGAGTCCAGTCTTAACAACCTTGGCCTGATTATTTACATAAGCTCAGCAAGAATAAGGATTGTTCATGAGGACTTTATAAGGCTTGTTTTGCTGGGTCCTTTTATAAGGAATCTCCAGGTTGAACTTAGTAGCCACTCTGGGCCAGAAGCCAAGCCAAGCCAGTACTTTCCATCAGACAGGCCTGCAATACCTGTTGAGTTGGGCCAATTCCTCTTCCCGAGGTTCCCAAGGCATGCTGAGGTCCCTGCACCTGCCAGGAAGTGACCTTCTTGACTCACCTGGGGAGGCTGCTGGGAACTCTGTGAGCAAGGGATCCAGCCAACATTTCCACGAGGCTTTATGGCTCCATGTTCCATCAAGTCAACCTTAGTTCCTCAAAGCTGTCAGGTCATCTCTGAGCCTATGCCTGACTCTCAAATAGGACATTCCAGTCAAAGCTTTGGTAAAATAACCAGTATTTCTAATGGTGTCCTGCTATAAAATGAACAGATTCTCATTGAACTTATGCAAACAATTGTAATTGCCATGGAAAAAGAAAACTCACTGTGAGTTTTTGAATTTCGGACGATTTAAGTAGAGAGAAAAGATAAATGCCTCGGTGGAAACAACATTTGATCAGGTTGCAGGCAGCTTTTTTGGCACAACAGTGTTTTTAAGTAAGCTGGCATTCTAAATACAAGGGCTGAATTACATAAGGCTTTTTACCATTTAACTCCTGGGAAGTTTGTTAAGACCGTAGAAAGTTATAAGGCACATCCTAAATAGACTTACAGATTATTACAAATCTGAAAATTCTATTTACCCAAAGTGGCAATAAAGGATCCCAAAGGTAAATGCATAGCATTACATGGTGGTTAGGAAAATCGAACTCCTTTAACGTTTAAAAGTTTAAGCAATCAAGGACCTGACAGAGAGAAGCCCTAAAGCTTCTTTGGCCTTTTTGGCAGATAGTCTTTTTTTTTTTTTAATGTTTTATTTATTTTTGATACAGAGAGAGACAGAGCATGAGAGCGGGAGGGGCAGAGAGAGAAGGAGACACAGAACCGGAAGCAGGCTCTAGGCTCTGAGCTAGCTGTCAGCACAGAGCCTGACGCGGGGCTCGAACCCACAAACGTGAGATCTGACCTGAGCCGAAGTCGGAGGCTTAACCAACTGAGCCACCCAAGCGCCCCTTGGCAGATAGTCTTATCAAGAGCAGATCAACAATTGGGAAAAACTTGTCTTTTGAATGGAGAGAAAAGCAGAATTTCAACCTTATATCTTTAAAATTTCATTTATCTCAACCTCACACATAAAATTCCTTTTCAATGATTTCCTTTCACGAACCTTCTACACCTTTCCTTTCCCTAACGTCCCAAAGCCATTTCTTTCCAAACAACCAATCTCATTTAGGACAAAATTACTTTCTTTTACCCTCAACACAAATGCATTTTCATTTCTTATATCTTTCGTACATATCACCAATTTTATCCCCAATTTCCTGCATATAGGGCTACTTTTCTTATTTTCCCATCAGCCTGAACCTTTAGTCTCCGATTGAGGACTTAGTAACCAACTGAGAGGTATTTATATTAGAGTTTTTCTTGGATGGTAAACTTATGAACCAATTGAGTACAAAGCAGGTTTTTAACAGTTTTAAAGATCCCTAGTTGTTTTGCCACGAGTCAGAAGCACAAGCATCTACGGACCTCCTCCTACACTAACATACCAATCACTGGCTGTGGCTCGTGCTTCAGTTTTGACCTGGAAATTTGGTGCAAAAAATCTGACTTTTGTGGTGTTTTGTTTCTTATCACCTAGGGCAGAAGGAGAAGCTGGCCTTGCCTGAGACCTGAGCAGTTAGCAGGCTGGCTCTTCCCTACCCAGGTGGTACAGAAAAGGGATGGGGGAAGGGAGTGCAAGAGGAGAGGGTCCCCAGGGGGCAGAGAAGGAGAATTTCCAGTTTAAAATTTTCCTCCAATTATAGCTGTTAACCTGGGAACTGAATGAGGGAGAAGCCCTCACATCTACAAGGCAGAGGAGCACAGAGAGAGTCAGCGTCCCCTTCAGTATGAGTTTATCTCAGCCAGACCAATAAGGTCTCCTTCTCTGCACAGTCCCAACCCCATGTTCTCTGAGGCGGTGTTGCAAAGACAGACAAAGGGGTAGGGGTGCCTCCCTCTAATGAGGAGACCAGTCAGATGCCCATCTGGCCGTGTCCCAAAGGAACTTAGGTGATGCTTAGCCATAGCGGTCTCAGCATTGTGACTTACGATCGGAAGCCGTTCAGCGCTGCCACAGACACTCGGCAGGCTTGCCAGACTGAGCTGCACCTTCACATTCACCTACACATAAGACCAAAAACAATGACAACGACAACTGGACAAAACGCGTGCAGAGAAGTGGCCACAAAACAGGTGTTTACAGGTTTACTAAAGGGCCGGACTGACGTCTCAGTATCGCCCCAGGATGGGAAGTCATGTGTCCAGACCTCCATTTAATACCCCAGACAAAAAGCACATGTGCATTCAAAATTTAGATGATAAACTAGTTTACCTCCGGAGGTTTAGACAGGTGACTCTTACAGATTACTGGCGCCATTTTCAAGGTGGAAGAGAAGACAAGAGTGTCTTCCCGGCTCCCAAGACCTAGATGACTATGGAAGTGCACTTTGCTCTTAGCCTCCGAGGATGGGAGGAGGCAATGAGGCATATCACATCCAGGTAGGTACAGAGACAGAGAGTGGGAGGGGAAGGCAGAAGAGGCAAGGTTAAGGTTATAGGAGCCCTCGGGGGGTTATCAGTCCCAGAGAACGTCGGCCAGTCCAGCTGGCAGTGTCCACAGCCAGGATAGCTTGAGGTTAAAGCCATAGTTCTTTCCTCTTTTCCTGAAACCGGAGAAGTTATTTAATATGCATTTAAGGAGGGGGAGGGGCCTCGGGGTAAAGACGGCAGCATGGCATTGTCTCTCGGTTTCTCGGGGGTAGGATCCTAGGAGAGAGAAAAGGTTTTAATCAAGGTGGGGGGGTGTGGCCGTCCAACGTTGGAGGTCGGCCGTTCGTTCCTGGAAAAGACAGAGACCTTCTTCTTTACTTTAAGCCTAAATCCGTCAGCCCTTTCCCTAACGTCCTTGGAATGGTTTGAGATTAACAAGGGGCAGTCTGAGTCTGTCCCATACCCGTCAGTCCAAACAAACCAAGACAACACACAACAAAACTAGGACAAGGAACATGGGAACCAGGCCTTCTGGCCAGTGGAGGCACAACCGAGAGTGAGAGGACGGCCTTACGCAGCGCTGCGGGTTCTCATTGGGCCCTTGGATGATTTCTGGGAGCTTATTAAAATCAACAGACTTATTTGGGGCTGCTCGCAAGCCTGCCAGCAAGCACTGGATCATCTGATCCCGTCACCTGTGGCCAGTTCCCTGTTGCCGGTAATTCCAATCAGGGTCGGCTGCCGGTATGGCCTTTGTCCCGATAGGATCGGTAATATGAATCTGGTCTGTGTGGTCGCGAGAAGCTGCCTGGATTTGTTCCCTTTCCTCTGAGGTTAAGGTAGAGGTCGGGATTACATGGATATAATGCCAGGTGAGATCATACGCTTGGGCCAAATATTGGAATTCCTTTATGAATTGCGAGGGGTCTGAGGAGAATGACCCCAAGCGCTTTTTATGGCCAACAGATCTGGTAGGAAAAAAGGCACATGAACTTCAAGAAGCCCCTCCGCACCCGCCACGTCCCTGAAAGGTGAGATGGCCGGCGCGGAGGCATTTTAAGGCTGTTGGTGAGCGCAGGTTTGAGTGGTGATAGGGGCTGCTGAGGAAAGGGCAGGTACCAGAGGAGAGGTGGCGGGAGGGGGGGGCAGGTCCCGGGGAGGAGAGAGAAGGCGGGCCGTAATATCACCCTAGGGGTCAGAGGTCAGGGAGGAGGGAAGCAAGGATTCAGGCGGTAGGGGGTTGGGAAGTGTGGGCCAAGGGGCGACAATGCAGATCCAAAAAAGCCATAACGTAAGGAATCTCTGCCCATTTGCCCTGCCTCCGGCAGAAATTATCTAGGTCTGTGAGCATTTGGAAATCACGGGATCCTTCTGGAGGCCACTGAAATTCGCTATCCAGCTTATAAAGGGGCCACACCTTGGTGCAGAAACGGACTAGGCGGTTTCGGCTAAGGTCATTAGCATAACCGAGGAGTGGGAAGTTTTCAGGAGGCATTCTAAGGGAGTAAGCATGCGCCCCGGCTTGGACTTATTGTTCCCCATTTTTAAGGCCTCGGAGAATCGCAGGAAAAAAGAAGGGCGTCCCCCAGATTTTTCCTTTGATCCAGAAAAGTCCTGGAAAGTGATCAGAGACGTCTCTCTGGTCACGGGCCTGGACGGAAAGGGAGGCGTCGGGGTTGTGGGGCGTCCCCCACCACCAAGAAGCCGGAGAATCGGGGGGGGGGGGGGCCCTGACGCACGTGCGATTAAGGGCAGGATTCCTGGAGAGGCTCGGATATTTGGGGGACTTACCAATTAGCTGGTGAAATAGAGTTCAGTACTGGACCAGGGGCCGTTTCCGTTTCCAGCACCAAGGTTAGATCCCAAATCCGGGAGGAGAGAGCTCAGCTAGCTGCTGAGCTACCATCTCCTCCGGGGTTTTGGCACCAAATGTAAGATTTAATAGATGGAGGCAGAGATGGGAGGAAAGAGACTTCGTTATGGAGCCAAGAAAGCCTTTATTGGGATCTGCAATTCCCGGGGCGAGGTCCCATGACCCGGGGAGTGGAGAGTCGGGGCAAGTCGCGCCTGATAGGCGATGGGCGGGGGAGTTTATGGGTGAGGGGTTCTGGGTTTGATCTTGGGAGGGCAGATTATCAAATAAGGGCCTTTTGGGAGCGTGGCGGGATGGAATAGGTTGTCTCCTCTGTCAGGGTGATGGGAAGCTGGAGCTTCATGATTGGCTGCTTCCAAATGGGGCAGGACATCCCAGGTCTGCAGGTGAGGGGTGGGGTCATCTGTGCACGTGTTCTCCTCCAGCCCCCGGAGAAATGGCCGCTCGGTCGCCACCTTAAGGCAACTGTAACAATGTCAAATACTGCATTCGTCCCAAAAGTCCCTTTTACAACTTCCCTTGAAGAAGAAACACGTTCTGTGACAAAATTTCAGAAATGGACATTGCTAAAGATCTGACAAGAGTTACTTCAGCAAAGAAATTTAGTGACACTTAACATTTTGATTACTAAAGGTGTTAAGTAATGATCTTTACCAGAACATTAAGACTTTAGGGACTGCACATATATATGAGCAGTTGCAGCCTTCACCCATGTAATAATATCACCTAAGGTTTGCCACTGTGCAGCAGTGCTTTTTCTAGGACACAACTGCCTGAGTAGTAAGAACTAAAGTCACATTTTTTGATAAATTATTGACAGAAGAAGCCGTGTGTACTTTCTTAACCAGTATAACAGTAGAAACAGTCACAGCAGTAATAGTAGAAATCAATGCAGTTATTCCTAACGTTAAGGCAGCACTAAATCTCTTGGGGCAAGACAGCTTTTCATTTAAGAGTCGAAGAGCTTTGATGTTCGACTGAGAGGGAGGTGGTGTTACGTGAGGGAGTTGCCTGCGGCTGATAATCATTTAAATCGATTCTCCCCCTTTCCCTGCTCAAGTTCTTGGGACGGTCCGAGGATGATGACGATGACCTGGAAGCAGATCGGACCAGATGATCTGGCACCCAAATAGGCGAATCACTTTCCTGTGGGAAGACGCGAGCAAAACCTCGACCCGCGGGTAGGAAAACATCAGGGCCTTTCCAAGTTCCTGAGAGCACATCTTTCCATTTGACCAGGGGCTTTGTGGTCAGTTTGTTCTGCCAATGCTTAAGCCTTGGGGTTTCCCCGGAATTCTCTGGAGTCAGGTGATTTAATACAAACATACAATGAGCTAGGATCTGAGGAGGTGAGGCATACTTAAAATCTGATTTTTGAAGTCTCACTATTTGATTTTTAAGAAATTGATTAGTTCTTTCAATAATCGCTTGGCCTTGGGGATTGTAAGGAATCCCAGTTGAATGCTCAATGTGAAACTGTTCACAGAGATTTTTAAAACTCTTAGATGTACATGCTGGCCCATTATTAGTCTTAATTTTAAAAGGCATTCCTAATACAGAGAAGCATTGAAATAAATGTTGTTGAACATCCTAAAAAGCCTCTCCAGTTCGAGCGGATGTGAAAAGCACATGAGAATTAAGTGTCCACCGTGACATGGACAAAGGACAATTTTCCAAAGAAACTGACATGAGTTACATCCATCTGCCATAAAGCATTAGGTTTTAAGCCTCTGGGGTTAACGCCCACATGGGAGACCCCTGAGTCAGCGGGTGGGCCGGAAGGACAGTTCTTAGCTATTTGTCGAGTCTGTTCTCGAGTGATCAGAAGCTTTAGAGCCTTGGTGATGTATTCTGTGACCCTCCTGGGCTTCATGCACAGGATCCATAGTTAAACAAGCGATTTTAGTGTGAGATTCAGCTAAGGCATTTCCTTCAGAGAGGGGGCCGGGCAATTCAGAATGAGCTCTGATGTGTCCGATGTAAAAGGGCTCCTGACGTTATTGTACTTTAACTTGTAATTTTAAAAGTAAACCTGAAATTCCTGTCTTGTGGACAGGCACTGTCGCAGTTTCAATTGCTGGAAAGAGCCCAACCACATACTTAGAGCCTGAAAACAGATTAAACCTCTCTGGAGTTTCTTGAAATAATCTAATAACAGCAACAAGTTGAGCTTTCTGTGCTGAAGTTTCCCCAGTTTGAAAAGAAATAATTTTAGGTTTAGATGAGTTTTTATAAATGATTACAGAGGCCATGCCGTTAGAGGACCCAGCAGTAAATGCTAAAAGGGCATCCCTACAGGTTAGTTTTTGTTTTCGTGGGGGAAAATAAAAGAATTTAATTTGTCAAATTGTAAAATAGGATCCTTAGGTGTATTAAAGCCAAGATCGCCTCTATACCCAGCCATGGCAATCGGAAAACCAGTAATTCCCTGCATTAATTCCTTAATCTGAAATTTAGAATACGGAAGAACAATTTCTGCTGGCTCCTGACCAAACAATCCTATGCTTCTTTCTCTCCCCTTCATAATTATTTGCGCTACTAAGGATGGATAATCGGCCAAAACCTTCTTAGGAGTAGCTGATAAATAGAGCCATTCCAATATTCCTTCTTGCCATAGGCAAGCGGTGGGAGAGTGTTCAGTTGGCAAAATTATTAAAGACCAAGGCTTATTGTAGTTAATCCTTGTAAGCACGGCCCCTTGTAAAGCCTCATTAACTTTAGATAAGGATTCCAGGGCCAGAGGAGTTAACTCTCGTTTTGAATTTGGATGGGTGTTTCCATGCAAGATCTCAAACAGCGGAATAAGATCTTTAGTAGACAGCTTTAAAAAAGGCCGAACCCAATTAATATGTCCCAATAGTTTTTGAAAATCTTTCAAAGTACACAAATGCTCTGTCTCCAATTGTAAAGGCTGTAAAGTGACAGTTTGATTTTCAATGATTCTTCCCAAGTAGGAGTAGGGTGGGTCCATCTGAGTTTTTTCTGGGGCTATTTTCAAGCCATGAGCGGATAAAGTTTCTATAGTCTCATCCAAAACATCATGAAGATGAGCTTTGTCCTGGTGTGCTAAAAGAATGTCATCCATATATTGAATCAGATACACTTCTGGATATTTATCTCTGATCCCACTCAAAGCCCTAGCGACATATTTCTGACACAAAGTAGGAGAATTTTTCATCCCTTGGGGAAGGACTTTCCACTGAAATCTCTGAAAGGGCCTTTTTAAATTCGGAGACGGCAGGCTGAAGGCAAAATGTTTACAATCATCAGGGTGCAGAGGAATCGAGAAAAAACAATCCTGAAGATTTATAACTATAATGTTGGCTCCCTTTGGGATCGCTACAGGAGAGGGGAGGCCTGGTTGGAGCGCTCCCATCGTCTCCATGGTGGCATTAATGGCTCTTAGGTCCTGAAGCAATCTCCATTTTCCTGATTTTTTCTTTATTACAAATATAGGAGTATTCCATGGGCTAAGTGAGGGCTCTATATGTCCCAATTGTAATTGTTCAGAAACTAAGACTGTGGCTGCCTCCAGTTTTTCTGCAGTCAGGGGCCATTGTTCCACCCATACAGGATCCTGATGTTTCCACTGAATGGGGTCCGCAGCCAATTGCACAGTGGCCCCCTCTACAAATTGAGGGTCTTTATCTTGAAATCCTAAGCCTTGCCTGCCTGATCTTACTGTAGGCATGATTGGGTCTTTTATTCCCTGATGAGTTTTTCCAAGCCTCTTGTCAGGATTAAAATGCATGTTTAACATTTGTCCAGTTACAATTTCATCAGGGCTTAAAAGCAAGAGCCCCATTTGACTCAGAACATCTCTGCCCCATAGGGTCAAAGGAATGGAAGGGATCACATACGGAGTGAAAGTACCAGATGAATCATCGCTAGTCCAGTGAAGCATGTGTGAACTTTTAGCAACAGAAGGAGCAGTTCCGATTCCCACCTGGGACGTCACAGTGGAGTGTGTCGGCCAGGACGAAGGCCAGTCTTTTCCAGAGATGCATGAAACATCAGCCCCTGTGTCTAAAAGCCCTTTAATTTCTTTTCCGTTAACCTTAATAGTTTTTAAAGGTCTCTTATCTGTAGTTTCTTGTACCCCAAAGGCCAAATCAGTAGAACCAAAACCCTTATCCTGTCTAGGTTTTTGTGTCTGAAACTTATTATTGGTTAAGTAAGGTAATAGAAGTAATTGAGCAATTCTCTGCCCCTTTAGAATTTGCACAGTTTGGTTCAGAGGACTGACCACAATTTTTATTTCTCCGGTATCATCCGAGTCAATCACCCCTGGAATGACTTGAATCCTATTCAGGAGAGTGGAAGTTCTCCCTAAAATTACTCCTACCACCCCCTCAGGTAGCGGGCCCGTGACCCCAGTCGGCAACGCCACAGGCCTCATGTCAGGAGTTAATACTGCTGAGGAGGTGGAACACAGGCCAAGTCCTGCACTCCCTGGGGTGGCCTGGAGGAGGTCGAAGACACTCCGGAGAATGGGTTGAGCGATGCCACTCCTACTGTTGTCTGGGGCCGAAGGGCAGGCCCCCTCTGGCAGTTTCCCGGATTGGGAGTCAAATGTTCCACCCTTATGATATCTGGATTTGCAATCTCTAGCCCAATGGAAACCCTTCTGGCAACGAGGACACGGAGCCCCAGGGCCCTCTTCTATAGGCCTCTGAATTGGACCAGATCTTTTATTAACTCTTGGACAGTTCGATTTAAAATGTCCAATGTGGCCACATTTGAAACAAGCTGGATCTGTGCCTTTTGGCTCGTCGCCGTATGTTTGCATATATTGGGCGTAGGTTTTTCCCTGCAAAGCTGCTGCTATGGCTACTCCCCGTACAAAAGCCGGGCCTACATCAGCGCACTGCAGTATGAAATCATTTAACTGCCCTGTTCGCTTGATTGGTCTTAATAAAGCTTTACAGACGGAGTTAGCGTTTTCAAAAGCGAGCTGTTTAACCATCATTTCAGATATATCTTTGTTAGTGATAAGTCTCTCCGCAGTGGAAATAAGCCTAGCCACAAAATCCTCATACCTTTCCTCAGCTCCCTGTCTTACGTCGGTTAGAGAAGTAGCTGAGTTAAATCCTGAGGGAAGAGCCCTCCAGGCCCCTGTGGCTATAGTATTCACTGCCTTAAGCCCTTCCAGTGGGATAGGAACCTGATCGGATGCAGTTTCCCATCCTGAGTTCCCCATAATCATATCCCCAGAGACTCCTGCCTCTCTCATCTTTATCCTGTTCCTCCTCAGGTAGTCCCTGGCTCTATCCTCATACTCTTCTCTCCAAATGACATAGTCACTGGGGGGAAGGCAACTCTTAGCCACTTGAAACCAATCATAAGGAGTCATCCAATGATTTGTGAGGGAATCTACCAGGGTAATAGTAAAAGGATCATTAGGACCATACTGAGCACAAGCGGCCTTTATCTCCTTTAATACCTCGTAAGAGACAGGGATCCTATTAGGGTCTCCGGCTGCCCCATCAGTTTCATTCATAGGACCAAACATAACCGGAAAGCACAGGGGAACATCAAAATCACCTTCCAGCAGGGCTAGTCTTTTGGCTTGTGCTAAAGTGGACAAAGATGCTGTTCTCGGTAATCTTCCCGGACAAGGAGGGTCCCTGCACTGGGGACCGTACGGAGCTGCAGGAGTTACTCCCGCTTCCTGCTGTGGCTTTAAAGCCTGTCGGTCCATATTTGATTTTTTCAATTTTGATCTTATGGGTTTAGAGGAATCGAGAGGGAGATCTTTTTCCTCCTTTTTTGCCTCACACGGAGCTTCCTCATCGGCCAGATCTGTCTCATTACCATCACTCTCATCACACTCAGAGTCCTCATTGTCCTGAACCTCCACTGCCAAAGGAGTAGGACTTTGACCTCTAGGGAGAGGCGGAGCAGTCTCGGTGGCTAAATCATTAGCTAACAATGTACCTCCTCTATGGTCAGGATCTAAAGTGTCTCTAAGCAAATTCCACAGAGAAAAGGCATCTACAGGGACATTCTCGGGTCCATACCAGCGTAACTGTTCCCAAACTCTGTTCCAGGTTTGTAAATCAACAGTGCCCTCTTCTGGGAACCAAGGACATTGCTCCTGAACAAAGTGTAAAAATCTTGTTATTTCGTCATGAGTCACCTTAATCCTTCTCTGATTAAGGAGGAGCAAAAGTACTTCTGTAAACAGCTTTTTCTCTTTAGAAACTGTATTGCCCATCCCTTATTCCTTATAATATAGTGACGCAAAGACAAACAAAGAGTAGAGAGCCCCCTCTAATGAGGAGACCAAGACATTCACTCACACACACACACCAGAGGCTAGAACATTCCCTCCCACCGAGGTTTTACAAACAAGATCGAGACATTTAGAAAAACACTTAACTGGGCAATCTCTTTCCTTTCCTTACTTTCCTTATTCTCTATCTGTATTTAGAAAAACACTTACCCGGGGAATCTTTTCCCGTTACTCACCCCCTGTTCTCCTGTAGGGAGCTGCCAAGTTCAGCCGCCTCAGGCAAGGATATGTCACCTCCTGTGGGGTGCGGCCAGAAAAACAAGATTCACCGTCTACAGGCCAGGGATGTGTACTTCCCGATTCAGAGACCCCCCAGGGAGGCGGAAGCACGCATGCAAAAGTAAAGGGCGTTATTACGAATTTGGGTCCAGCCAGCCTAAACTCGGGCTCACAGACTTCAACAACACACTGGATCCACATGGAGCGAGCCCCGAACAAGGCGGGGCAGGGCCTTTTATGAGTTTGGGAAGGGGAGTTACAGGAAATTGTGACACAGGTACAGGGGTCCAATCAATATAGCATCACATCATTGACAGTAACTTTAACCAATTACAGAGTGGACCCAGAACCCTCAGGTAGGGCGTGACTAGTCTTAACCTCCATCTTTAGGCCCGCCCCCAGAAATGTTAATGGTGTTAGCTGGCCTTCAAGGTCAGAGGGGAAACTTGAATCCGACCTGCATCCTTACAACATCATTTCTTTAATGGTTACATAGTTCAAGGTCTTTGAAGTGAAGACACAGTCCGGAAAGGATCATGTTTAACAGGACAGGTGTAAATATCAGGAATTATCAAGTCATTGCAGAGAGGGATTCCCTAATAATAAATAGTCTGGCTCCAAGCATAAGAGGAGCCTGAAGAATTCTAGGAGGATATTTACATTTCTTAAGACCCCCCTCATTAGTTATGCATGGGCAAGATGCTCATCCTTTAATAGGCAAATCTTTTGGCAGAGGCTTGCGGTTTACTCCCAACAGCAGACAAAGAGCTAGAAAGCAAAGTAAGGGGAGGGCTAGCACCAATCACCAAACCAAGTTGATATGTCTCTTTACAAAGCAATGAGAAAATCACAGACAGGATGAATAGAAGCCACATGCGCGGCCCAGGAGGCCAAATATTGTTTGAGGGTGATTTTTGCCTACTGGGCCCCAACAGATAAGCCTCTACTTAACATCCTAAAAATCGATTCTCCATATTGCCACCAAAGTCATCTAGAATGCAAACCTGACCAGGTCCATGCCCATGGCTGCAAGGCCATGCATCTTGTCCACCCATTCCCCAGCCCCCCGATCTCTTCTTCCCCTTCCAATACGAGGCTTCAGATACACTAGCTTCCTTTCTGTTCCGAGAACACGCTGGCATTGTTCCCACCTGCGGACCTTTGCACTTGCCTCTGCCTGGAAAGTTCTTTCCCCAGATCTTCCCCCACTGACTCCCTCTCTTCATTCTGTTTGCCCCAGGAACTTGGAAGCTCTTGCAAAACTAGGTGTTGGGTTTTGCCGGCTTTCACTGGATGACAGTGCTGCCTTCACCTGCAAACAGTCAGACTTGATCAACCGTCACTGGGGGAGTTTGGATCTCAAGTCCTGGGCTTCCTGTTTCCAGGAGAAAGGTCATGTGATCTACAGGCACTGGAAGGAGCCCTACTGGGCTTTGTAATTTGTCCCTGTGCTCAGAAGGTTTCCAGGCTTGCTAGGCTGTAATGTCCAAGGTGGAGAGCACACGGAGCCCCTCACTATACACTCCTGTCAGTGTTGTACTTGTTCTGAGGGTGTCCTAGCAACGAGTGTCACCTCAAAGGAGAGAAGCCGTTGGGGCCACTGTACTTCGCCTGTCCCTCATGAGGTGGGGGAGGTTGGAAAATATTTTCAGAATTTTGAAACGGTTCAACAGTCAGAGTCTCCCTTACACGCTGAGAGCTGAGAAACCAGTGAGGGTAATATTCGGTTAGCAGCCAATATTTCTGGAGTAAAAAAATTGAGAGACTTTGCTGAATCTCAATCTCTATGCAGATCATTCCTCTGAAAGGTCTAAATGATGGCATTTTATTGTTTTATGAGCTTTGGGGACCACATTGTCTCCATTCGGAGGGAAAGGCTGTACTGCCCTCGAAAGAGGTGGATTTATATGAAAATGTCATTACATAGTTTCAATATATAGGAAGTATACAGCTAGGAACATCAATCCTAAAAATCGTTTTTTTTTATAAAGCAATTGAATGTCTCAGTGATAATATTATATAAGACCCAGAAGGAAAACTTAGGAAGGGTTATCATTTAAAACTTTTTTTCTAATGTTTACTTATTTTGAGAGAGAGAGACAGAGTGCTAGCAGGGATGGGGCAGAGAGAGACGGAGACACAGAATCTGAAGTAGAAAAAAGAAAAAAAGAATCTGAAGTAGGTTTCAGGCTCTGAACTGTCAGCCAGATGTGGAGCTCAAACTCAGGAACTGCGAGATCATGACCCGAGCCAAAGCCGGACACTTAACCGATGGAACCACCCAGGCACCCCTAAAACTTTTTGTTTTAAAATAATTTGATTTACTCAAAAGTTGCAAAGATAACACAGATGGAGTGGCTAGCGGGCTCCATCGGTGGAGCATATGACTCTTGATCTAGGAGTTGTGAGTTCAAGCCCCAGGTTGGGTATAGAGCTTACTTAAAAAATATGTCTATATCTATGTATCCATATTTATATGTCTCTGTATATAGAGATATCGAGATATATACGTATAGATATGTAGTTCTATAGATATGCACATACATACATAACAAGAGTATTCCCATGTACCTTCAAGATCAGGCTTCATCAGTGCCTATCTCTACAGACACACACATATTTCTTCTAAACCATTTGACAGTAAATTGCAAACATCATGCTCCTTTGCCACTAACACGGCAGCACGTATTTTCTATCCAGGGCATTCTTTTCCATAAAGGCAGTAGAATTTATAAAAAGTTGGGAAATTAACACTGATCACGCTGACATCTCCTGGTATCTAGAGGCCTTACCCAAACTTGCCAATGATTCCACTCAGGTCCTTCACAGTAAAGGAAAGTGGTTGCTTTTTGTTTTCTGGTTCAAGATCCACTAGGATCATACATTATATTTCTCATGCCAAATTATTTCACATCTCTTTAGTCTCCCTAAATCTGGAAGAGTTCTTCAGTTTTTGTCTTTCATGACTTTGAAGAAACACCTTTTCACTATCTCTTGAGTTCCTAATTATTTTACCACCTGGTTTAGAAAAAAAAGAGAGATCCATTTATTCTAGTGGGGTCCACAAATAGCTGTGTTTCCTCTCAATTTTGACCACATTTCTTAAAACAAAATGTAAGGATAAAGGACTTCTTTTTCAACGAGCCTTTGCTTGCTCTATTATTCTAGAGTTTCCTTTTTAAAAATGTTATTCCCAGTATTGGATTACTGTGTGGATTTGTGTGCATGTATGTTCTCCTTCCGGATCTCCTTGATTAGAATATAAACTCCTGGAAGGTAGAGATTCATGTCCTGTTTGTCCAGACCAAGAGTCTAGCACAGTGAATATTTGTTGGATGAATGAGGAAATCAGAAGTGGCCCTTGGGCTTGTGTGTTTAGCTTACACCAGCCTAAAAGCACTCAGACGGAGAATAGGGAAAGAGATGTTCTTCTGGTCACTGGGCCAGCGAGGGCCCGGGGACGCTGTGACCTGAGGGTGAGCAGCGAGAACTTTCTGTTCAGCAAGTATCCCAGGTGAGAGCCCAAGGTCAGTGAGGTCGCTGATGCCCAGAGGTACTTGGGAATGTAGCTGGGCAAAGGCGAGTGCCCGTATCTCACGGAGACCAGGAAATCTGTCAGCCCTTCCCCAAACGTGCCCCTTATCCACCAGCGGGCCACTTTCCGCTCACTGCGATGCTCTCACCAAACTGGGGCTGGGAGGGGAGAGGAGCGGAGGGGAAGAGCATCAGAGAAGGTTCCGGTCTGGGGTCCCCGGACACCCAAGGGCTCCGCGGCCATCTAAGTGACGGCGGAACAACGCAGGGACAGCCACGTCTGCACGTTTCTTTCCCACGTGCCCAGGGCAGTGGGGGCTAAAGGGATGCGGAGGAGGGAGAAAGAGACCCCGCCTTAAGCCTGGCGGGGACAGCGGGCTGCAGCGAGAATCCAGGACGGAGGGACTTTCCGGGCCTCGCAGCCGAGACTAGGGACGGGACTGGGGTCGGAACCGCATACCTGGGGGCAGATGTCCGCCTCGTGCGGTCTGCAGCAGCGCCGGCGCTGGAGACTTTACAGCCCTCGCGAGATTTTCCGAGATCCGGCCGCAGCGCCTGCTTACGCGGTTGCTAAGGCAACCGGGCGGCGCCAGCGCGAGCGGGAAGGAGGCGCCGTCGAAATTTTGCGTGCCAGCCTTCGAGACTTGAGGAGTGGCCGTTCCTGAGCTTCCAGTCCCGCAGACCACGGCCTCTGCTCCAGTCGGTCCTCCTGCCCCAGGGCGGCCATGGGCCGGATCTCCGGGCTCGTGCCCTCTCGCTTCCTGACGCTCCTGGCGCATCTGGTGGTCGTCATCACCTTGTTCTGGTCGCGGGTAAGACCCACGGCCAGCCTCCTCCCGCCCCCACCCCGTTCCCACCACACCCCACTTTCCCAAGGCCTTACGCGGGTGTGTCCTCCCAGCCCTCTCGGACCGCGGGGCTGCCCCGCAGCGCCCCCCTCTTTCACTTTCTTCCTCTCCGCCCCGCTCCCCAGGACAGCAACATCCAGGCATGCCTGCCTCTCACGTTCACCCCCGAGGAGTACGAGAAGGAGGACATCCAGTGAGCACTCGGGGCAGGGTGGTCAGAATTCAGCACTGGCGGGGGATGGAGGAGCCTTTGAAGAAGCCCCGAAGGCCTGAGCCAACCCCCTTCGTGCCTTGCAGGCTCCTGGTAGCGCTGTCCGTCACCCTGGGCCTCTTTGCCGTGGAGCTGGCCGGCTTCTTCTCAGGGGTTTCCATGTTCAACAGCACCCAGAGCCTCATCTGTATCCTTTTAGCCTACGCACCTTTTCCGCGCTGTTCATTTCCATCGGGACCCCCTTTCAGCCACCTGACCAGGCCTTTCTAGCTCCATAGCGTGTGCTCTAGCGGGCCAACAGCATCTCCAGCTGATAGATTTTCTTAGGCACCGTGGAAGATTTAAGACGACCTTGGATCCTTGGTTAAACTTCCGCTCTGCACCAGGCTCTGGAGATCCCGTCTGGGAGTAAAACTCAGTTTTCTAACAGGACATCTGTAATGCAGGGTGATAAGCACTGCGCTGTAGGGGTGTGTGAAGATACGAAGCGCTTTGGAAACTCAGAAGAGACGGATAAATAAGGAAGATGGGGATCAGGGAAGGCTCTTGACACTTGACGTGTAGACTGAGAGGGTCAGGGCCCCGGACGGTGACTCCAGCAGAGTGAATTAAGTCACTCTGAACATTTTTTTTTTTAAGTTTACTTATTTTGAGAGAGAGAGAATGCAAGAGAAGGAGAAAGAGTATCCCAAGCAGGCTTCACACTTCCAGAGTGGAACCCGATGCAGGGCTTGATCTCAAGAACAGAGAGATCAGCAGGAATCAGAAACCGGAAGCTTCACGACTGAGCTGCCCAGGCATCCTCACGGTGTGCAATAGGGAACTTGCTCCTCCCTCACCTGAAGGGTCCAGGCTGGCCCCTAGATAAGGGGTTGGGGGAGCCTGGGGTCCCAGCTGTGCAGGCTCAGCTCTGGTCTCTAGTCACGTGGCTGTCCTAAAACCCAGAAGTCTGGCCTTTGCAATGCGGTGAGGGAGAAAGAGGCGAACCTGAGAGCAGATGTGAGCCCCGCCAATGGCCTTTTCTGGCTCATCGCGAACTATTGAACCAAAGTCTTTCCTTGACTGGTGCATCCCCAAGCCATCGGGGCTCACTCTAGTGCATCTGTGGCCCTGTCCTTTTTCATATTCGAGCGTTGGGAGTGTACCACATACTGGTACATTTTCGTCTTCTGCAGGTATGGTAACCACCAATGTTTGGGAGTAGGGGAGGAGGGTTTACTCAGTCTGAAGGTTTCCCCCCACCCAGTCCTTTATGTATGAGATGCCAGACCCACTCAACATCCCCCAGTCTTTAAATTCCCCTTCTCCTACGCTTTGGGGGTGGAGTCTCTAGTCTGGGGATTTGGGTATTTTTATCGGAAGAGGTCTTGAACCAACCACCTACCGTCCACAGTGCCCTCCCAGCTGTCACTGAAATGGCATTGTTCATCAGCGTCTTCGGACTGAAAAGGAAACCTTTCTGATACCGTCGTGACGCGAACAGAAGGATGGCGGTTCCAGGAGCAAGGGACCACCCACCATTCCTGCGCCGAGGAAGGCATTCTTCAGCCCTCAAACTGCATTTGATGGAGGATGTCAGTGGTAGGGTAATTATCACTCGAGTCTGGGATGATCAGCGTTTTTCTTTAGTGCTTTGTAATAAAATGTGCCCCAGAATAAGATCAATAAGACAATTCTAGGGGAGAATTGGGGTGGCCGAAGTACTAGGGAAACGGAAGGCTGTTTCCCAGCCTTGCAGACTGTAAGACCGTAGATACCGCTTTTATATTGGTTATTACGGTAGACGTCTGGCGGAAGGGGGTGGGCGGAGATATGTAAATAAAGAGTCCTAGCTGTTTTGGTTCCAAGCTCGTGAGTGGAGCATTCTGGGAGGAATTAGTTTATCTCTTTTTGGCAGTCAAATCGGGAATAAAATGCTTTTTAGTATCTGCAAATAAACGTAGCAGCAGAAATGGAAGACTCTACATAACTTCAGTTGCTCAGGCGAGCCACTTATTTACTCACCCTAGATGTAAGCAGGACCTTTTTCCCTGAGTAAGGGATGCACAGCCTTTTCTACTTATCGTCAGGTAGGATAATCCTTACCTGTTCCTCCTTCGGGAGGGCAGATTGGAACATGATGATTGGAGATCGCATGATGCGTGATTAGCATCTCTGCGTGATCAGGACTTGCAACACCCTGATTGCTCCTATCTGATTCTGCCTGACGATCTTCTCTTTTACTTAGTTTTTTCCTAAGTGACAGATTTCGATTTTTTGGGGTAGAAAAGCGACGAGCTGGGCATGCTTAGTGTCACAAGTGGCTTGCTCCCCAACAGCCGGAGGGGTACCTACAAGGGATTCTGAGTACAGCTTTCCTGGTGTAGGTAGGGGTGCAACGAGTTCACCCCACTTTTGCTTCCTAGAGCAGACCAAAAACTCGTTCACAATGAAGCTTTGGAAACACACTAGTAGGCGTTGCACAAACACTGCCGGATCTGAAGTGACGCTGTGTTACAGAATCAGTGTCCTCAAGGTCATATTTCCTAGGGAAGGCTCAGTGCATGGTGGGAAGGCCCTCTGTATTTTTTTTTCAGTCTTAAGTGGTGGCGCCCTGGCAGTTGGAAATAAGCAGAAGGCATCCAAAGAGATGCCTCTCTCACACACACAACCTTTTCCTAGACGCCGGTGGCTTCTGGCAGCCGTTCATCCTGAGCACTCCTTCAATAAATACTTACTGGGCGCTCACTACATGCAGAGCACTGTAGGAGGCACCGACTGAGGGAATAGTTGTGAAAACGCTGCGGGCTCAGCCTCGGCCGGCGCAGGTGCCCTGGCTCCTGGAGGCAGACAAGAACTACTTCCCCCTCCTCCCAGGGTTCTTGAAGAGCAAACTGCGGTCAGAGCTACAAAGGAGAATTACCGATGCTCTGGAGCAGGGATTAATTTGCCCGAGGCGGCGGGAGCACTGCTCCTCCAGGACCAGTTGGAGTGGAGGTCCTTGAGTGTGGCTGGGGACAGTCCCATCCCACTGCAGTCCGCCTGTCGCCCCCACCCGTTGGCGGGCTTCACCAAGCGGGGAAAGCCGACTCTGTTTTTCAGAAACATTGTGGGCTCGTTGTGAAACAGCTATGACCAGAAATGATAAAGCTAACAGTTAAATTATATTTAAAAACAGATGGCATACTCAAAACTCATTACTTTCTGATTATTTTCTTTCTTCTCTCTCTTTTTGGTTGTAGGAATTTATTTATTTTTACTTAGCGCGGTTGACGCACAGTTTTACACTAGTTTCACGGTGTACTATTATTTTCTGCAGTTTACTATTATGTGCACTCGAGGTTATTTGTATCTATTGTATCTGTATAGTGGGAGTGCTGTGTCAGGATGCGCTCCTACTGTGTGTCTCTTGCCAACTCTTGTGGAGACATCAAGTTGGTATTTTGATATTGGCTCCGATAGGAGTATTTACACCACAGAGATTGGCAACCACAGCATATGGGGCTTTGTTGGTTGTCTAGATTTGAGATGATGCAGGTGCCAGGGTGGCTCAGTCAGGTAAGCGTCCGGCTTCTGCTCAGGTCATGATCTCCCGCATTGTGGGTTCGAACCCCGCATATTGGTCCTGTGCTGACAGCTCTGAGTCTGGAGCCTGCTTCGGATTCTGGGTCTCCCCTTCTCTCTGCCCTTCCCCTGCTCCTGCTCTGTCTCTGTCTCTCTCTCTCTCTCTCTCTCTCTCTCTCTCTCAGATTCAGTAAAGAAGTACAAGTCCTTGAGGAACCAGCGAAGCTCCAATGTATCTTCACTGGTTCATTTTTGTCTCACTCAAAGATGTAACTAAAAATATCAACTGGGACTCATTTTGGAAGTTAGGCTACAGCTCTGCTCAGAAAGTCATGGGTCCAGGACTGGAATTTACAGTAACGAACATGGTATATTTTACTATTATTTGTAAACTCTGCGTTACACATCCTTTGTATCAGTAAGATTTATAACAAACCTCTGCGCATGCACAGCCGCCTGCCGCTTCGGGAGAGCTGGTGGTTCAAGATGGATCTGCGATTCCGGCCCCTCCCGTCCCGGGAAACTGCGCGCCACCAATCCTTGCTTCGAACTCCAGAGGGCGCCGCTTAGCCTTTGGCTTGGCGTCTTGTCAGCATGTAATATGTTGACCACTCCTCTCTTTCGAAAGCTTTTTTTCCTTGATGTCTGAAAAATAGCTCCCCTGGTTTACCTCCCACTGTTCTGGCTGCTGCTTCCCAGGCTCATCTTATATATTTTTTAATTATTTATTATTATTATTATTTTTTTTTTTTTTTGAGAAAGAGAGAAAGGCAGAGGGGAGGGACAGAGACAGAGGGAGATGGGTAAACACAGAATCTGAAGCAGGCTCCAGGCTCCCAGCTGTCAGCACAGAGCCCCACGCGGGGCTCGAACCCCAAACCCGTGGTGAGATCATGACCTGAGCTGAAGTTGGGCACTTAACGGACTGAGCCACCTAGGCACCCCTCAGGCTCATCTAATATTGATCGAGTACCTACAGTGGGTCAGTCTGGGGACGTGCCATGGGGTCACTTCCTTCAGTTCCCCCTTAGGTGTTGCTGATCCCGGCTCCTTGGATATCTGTATCTGCCTCTTGTCTGCAAACACCATCTGGATGCCGCTGTTTTCCAGGCGTCGGCTCTCTTATGTGAGCCCCAGTCCAGGGCAAAGGCTATGCGAACAGCTTGGAGTCAGTCAGTCTGGGTTCGGAGTGCACCCGCCAACCCCTTCATGGCTGTGTGACTGGCAACGGGTCACTTAACCTCTCTGTGCCTCATTCCTTCACCCACACTCCAGAAGTAGGTGCTACAAGCATGTCAACCATCAAGCATTTCAACCATCCTCTCTTAGTCAACACCGCTGGAGGCTTTGCCAATTAGCATCAGAAATAGGTTTTTCCTTTTATTGTGTAATTAGCGTCTTGTCGATCAGGATAAGCCAGTCCCAGAAGACAGATACTGCTTGGTTCTGCTTATCCGGGGTACCCAGGGTAGTCAGAGTTCTACAGACTGAAAGTAGAATTGGGGGGTACCAGGGGCTGAACAAGAGAGGGTGAGTTGTTTAGTGGCGGAGAGTTTCAGTTTTGCAAGATAAAAAATCGAGTTCTGGAGATGGGCTGTAAAACAGTGTAAATGTACTGAAGACTGCTGAGTCATACACTTGGAAATGGGCAAGACAGCGGGGCGCCTGGGTGGCTCAGTGGGTTAAGCCTCCGACTCTTGTTTTCAGCTTAGGCCGCGATCTCACAGATTAGTTCATGGAATCGAGTCCCACATAGGACTCTGCCCTGACAGTGCAGGGTCTGCTTGGGATCCTCTCCGCTGCTCTCCTGCTCCCTTGCACGCGCTCTCTAAACAAACAAACAAACAAACAAAACCTTCAAAGAAAAGTATTTAAACAAAACTTGACATTTTAAACCTTTTTTCTGGACTAATTTTAGACCTACAGAAAAGTTGCAAAATAGTACAAATCTCCTCTGTGCCCTTCACCCCAGCTCCTCCAGATGTTAGCATCTCGCGTATCCGGGTCATGGTCACGGGAACCAGAACTCAGCGCTGCCGTGTGCTGTTTCACCAGCCTTCTCGTTAGCGCCCCTGTTCGGACTCAGGCTCTAATTCAGGATTTCACATCGCATTTAGTTGTCATTCTCAGGCTTTTCCAACCAGTTTTCTCTCTCTCTCTTTCTCCTTTCCTTCACCATCTTGACACATTTGGAGAATTCTGGTGAGTGGTTTTGTAGAATGTCCTTCCATTTGGATTTGTCTGGTGTTTTCTCATAAGTAGATTGAGGGTATGCATTTTAGGCAAGAATACCACAGACGTAGTTTGGAATGAGGAGGGCCTGAGTGGCTCAGTCAGTTAAGTGTCTGATTCTTGATTTCGGCTCAGGTTATGATCTCATGGTTCGTGAGACTGCACCCGCAAGAGCTCGGGATTCTCTCTCTCTCTCTGCCCCTTCTCTGCTCTTTGTCGCTGAAAAATAAATAAACTTAAAAAATTAGTTTGCAGTGAGGAGGACATTTCTGAGTATGAAAACAAAACACAGAGGTCATAAAAGAAAGATAACTAACTACAATTTAAATAAAATATTGAAAGAAAAGAAAACCCCAATATATTTAAATATAAATTTAAAATGTAAAAAGGATGATTGGTAAAAAAAAAATAAGCAAAAGATAAATGACGATTTAGGGAAAATATTTCTAATTCATATTTCAGAGAAAGGGCTCATTTTTTTGTAGATTGAAAATGTACAGGCCACCTGATTCAGTGAGTTAAGCGTCCGGCTTCGGCTCAGGTCATGATCTCACGGTTCGTGGGTTCGAGCTCCTTGTCTGGCTCTGTGCTGACAGCTAGCTTGAGCCTGCTTCAGATTCTGTATCTCCCTCTCTTTCTGACCCTCCCCTGCTCATGCTGTCTCTGTCTCTCAAAAATAAATAAAAAACATTTTTTAAAATGTTAAGAAAATAACATCTACAAGTCTAGGGCCACCAAGAATATCTACACATCTAGGACCACCTGGGTGGCCCAGTCTGTTGGGCGTCCACCTTCGGCTCAGGTCATGATCTCACCGTCCATGGGTTCGAGCCCTGCGTCTGGCTCTGTGGTGACAGCTCATAGCCTGGAGCCTGTTTCCGATTCTATTTCTCCCTCTCTCTCTGTCCCTCTCCCACTTGTATTCTGTCTCTCTCTCTCTCAAAAAAAAAAATTAAAAAATAAAAAGAAAATCTACAAGTCTATAAAAAATATGCCAGCAACCAAATAAAAAAGATACAGAAAAATTGTACAGACATTTCACAGGAAAGGAAATCCAAAGAAGTCTCAAATATCTGAAAAGATGCCTAAACTCATTGATCAGAAGAGAAATGGAGACGGTGTTTGGTGCTGGTCTGACTGAGCATTGGAGAGGTACGAGTTTAAGTAAACAGGCCTACCCCACCCACAGAGAGCAATTTGGCAATATCCACACAAATCCAAAGCAATCAGATCAAACGCCCATCCTCTCTGACCCAGGGTTTTCACTGCTGCGCGTTAGCCCTGCTAATGGGTGAAATGGGAACACGGCACAGTTGCCAACGCAGGACCATCAACAGGAGATTGGTCGAGGCAGGTTAACAGGGGACTCCTCGGCAGTCAGGAAAGAAACGATCCCCAAGATACGTTAAGTGACAAGAGGTATTTGTGGAACAGTTCCTGGCGTTTGCTTCGATTTGTGTAAAAATTGGAAGACCGTGGGCCGACCCAAGAGGGGGCTTTGTCCAGGTGCTCTTTCCAACTCCGGGGATTTGGAAGCACGTGCCTGGAAAAAGACAAACCATAACGGGTTTGAAGAGTGTGAGCCTGGGCGGCCGGGGCTCCCTGTCTGCAAATGAAGCGAACTCGGAGTCCAGCGAAGCTAGAAACAGAAAACTGGTCCCCTGTGACGTCACGGGAGGGCCCCTTTCCTGCTCTTTCCAGTTTTCCTGCTCTTTCCAGTTACGTTTCAGTAACATGCGCCCTCCGATTCTCCTTCTTTGGTTTACATCAGTTTGAGCTGGGTTGGCGCGTGTCTTGATTGTTACGTCCGTCAAAGATCGTGATGAGTTTTGGGTTTTGTTTCGTTTTTCTGCTTCATTGAGGCATAACCGGCAAGCAGCTGTGTTTGAAGGATCCATCTTGTGCATTCCTGTAGTGCCCGGTGCCGGCACAGTGCCTGGCGTCGAGAAGGGGGGGCCCTCCTTTCACGGAGGCGCAACACGGGCCCGGGGAAAGCCATTTGCCTCTCGAGCGCGTTTGGAGGGCTGGGGCGGTGTAGGCCCCCCATCTCCTGACCGTCTGGCCAAGTCGGCTGCTCGATTCAGATTCAGCAAGTCGTCATTGAATGTCTCCTACCTGCCAGGCTCTGGACATGGCCTGGGAGATGGAGGGGTGATGTGCCCCCCGCAACGCCCACGCACAGCCTGGAGGCCCCGCCCCCCTCACCAACAGAGGACCTTGTTAACCCCAGAGAGTCTGGAAGGAATGGAGGGTTGCGACCAGGCCTCCCAGGCTCCCAGTCCCGGAAGACTGTGATCTGCCTGCGTCTTGTCTTCCCCACCCCCGGCTCTGACATAAGGTTTCACCCACCACGCAAGCCTCTGTTTCCCAGGGACGCGAGGCCTGGGCCTGCCCTGCTGCGGTGACAGGAGCTGGCTGTCACAAACGGTCACTGGTCACACATGACCAGGGCTTCAGCAGCCCAAACGGGGCTGCCCTCACAGGAGCGGGGCACACAGGCCGCACCCAAACCCTCTCTCCCCAAACAGGAGCGTGGCCCGTCACCAGTAGTCCGTTTGCCTGGTGGCCTGAGCTGTCTTGTAAACACTCCTTGCTGGGGCATCTGGGCGGCTCAGTCGGTTAAGCGGCCGACTTTGGCTCAGGTCATGATCTCACAGTTCGTGAGTTCAAGCCCTGTGACGGGCTCTGTGCTGACAGCTCAGAGCCTGGAGCCTGCTTCGGATTCTGTGTCTCCCTCTCTTTCTGACCCTCCCTTGCTCACGCTCTCTCTATCCCTCAAAAATAAACATTAAGGAAAAAGAAAATAAAACACTCTTCCCTGAAACTGTAGTCTGACGTCATTATTCATCTGCCTGCTTTGTTTCTGGGACCGCGCTCGGGACTCCGCGCAGGGAGAACGGAGTAAAAACACTGCTGTGTGTACCTATTATTGTTTTACACAAAACCAAAACCTTTTAAAAGAGGCATCATTCTGTATGTGAAAAAAAAACATGCTGATTCGTTAATTTAAAGACTCCATCAAGGCATTTCTCTGAGCCTAGTTTCCCCCAAATGTAAAATCAAGACAAAACCAACCTCATAGGGTTGTCGTGAGAGTCAGCTGATCATGGGAAGTACGGAGCCCAGCATTCCCCAGATCACTGTTACAACAGCAAAAAAAAAAAAAAAAAAAAATCAGAAACACCCTAAAAAGCTGGTCCTTGAAGGACTACTTAGTGTGGTGAGCATTCTGGCTAAATCTGGAAGATTGGCCATGAACATTTGTCTTCCGTCCCTTCCGAATCTGAACTAAATAAGCAGAGAGGAGTCAAAGATGGATAAATCTACAAGGACCAAGAGACCAGAGAGACAGCGGTGGACACGAGATTTCAACAAGGCACTCGAGGCTGCACAGGGAGTCAGGACCTGGCGCCCGAAAGTCCCGGAGGTCACCGGATCGAGTGGTCAAGGCCTGGCTGGCCACGGGGGAGGTGGCGGCCAGCCTGTATTCAGAAAGTTGGGGGGCGCCTGGGTGGCTCAGTCAGTTGAGCGTCTTGCTTCGGCTCAGGTCATGATCTCAAGGTTCGCGCGCTCGAGCCCCACCTCGGACTCTGTGCTGACAGCTCAGAGCCCAGAGCCTGTCTTCAGATTCTGTGTCTCCCTCTCTCTGTGACTCTCTCCTGCTCCCGCTCTCTCTCTCAAAAATAAATAAAACATTCAAAAAAAAAAAAAGAATGTTGGGACTCTTGGAGCGCCCTCACCTGTCAGAAGACCTGAGTCGCAAACGTCACAGCTCTGCATCCTGATTTTCAGGGAGGCGTTGGACTTGGGGACAACAGGGGCAGCAGACAGGAGGCTTGAGACTGCAAAGGGGAGCCCCCGGCCCGCTCCAGCTTCCGCTCCGTCCACACTCAGTGACTCAGGGACGCGGCAGCGAGGTGCGCTTCTCTCAAAACACTGAACAGCCCAGAGAAAGCCTGTCATCCATCAGCGCTGGGGGGCCCTCTGGAAAGTTTTCCACAGGCCTGCAGGAAAGCCAGTGGTCAATGCCGCCCCCACCCCCACGGTTTCCGATCAGCCTCCCTACCAAAGGCAAGGCCCAGCAGACATTTGAGGCAGGCCTGCGAAATGAGACAGACAATCCTCCCATTTAAAAAACAAAACAAAACTGGAAGAGACCGTGATAACGAGAGGGCTGCACAAGACAAATAAATAGCCTATAAATGGAAAGCTAAAAAAAAAAAAAAAAAAAAAAGGAAGGGGCAGCTTAATGCACGTAGTCTGTGAGCCTTTGTGTTTCCCAAAAGAACGCGGTCTCTGTCTGTCTGTCTCTGCACCAACCATTCTGGACGATTTACAGGACTTCCCGCAGCAGCCATGTTGGGGGGCAGCTCAGCGAGGTTTTGCCTGCGTTCTTTTACACCTGCGACTTGTAGGGGCGCCGGGGTGGCTTAGTCCATTGGGTGTCCGACTTCAGCTCAGACCATGATCTCACAATTCGTAGGTTCGAGCCCTTCATCGGGCTCTGTGCTGACAGCTCAGAGCCCGAAGCTGCTTCAGATTCTGTGTCTCCCTCTTTCCCTCTCTGTGCCCCTCCTCTGCTAGTGTGCACGCATGCTCTCTCTCTCAAAAAATACATAAACATTATTCTTCTGATTTGTAAATTTTGATTGTGTTACCTGTTACCTAGTTTGTGATATAATGCTGAATAACAAGTATAGTTATCATCAGAGAAATGAGAGAAGAGATGGCATTTTTGGAAATGAAAAAACTAAGCATAACAATAAACTTTAAAAAAATGTTTATTTATTTTCAGAGAGAGAGAGAGAGCAGACAGAATCCCGACTAGTTTCTGCACTGTGAGCACAGAGCCCCACATGGCTTGAATTCACGAACTGTGAGATCATGACAGAGCCCAGGTCAAGAGCTGGACTCTTTTTTTTTTTTTTTTACATTTATTTATTTTGAGAGACAGACCATGAGTGGGGGAGGGACAGAGAGAGAAGAAGACCCAGAATCCAAAGCAGGGTCCAGGCTCTGAGCTGTCAGCACAGGGCCTGATGCAGGGCTCGAACCCAAGAAACATGAGATCATGCCCTGAGCTGAAGTTGGACACTTAACCGACTGAGCCACCCGGGCACCCCAGGAGCTGGACTCTTAACCGACTGAGTCACCCAGGTGCCCCTATAACAATAAATTTCCCCCCCCAAAAGGAAAGTACATAAAGCCTTCCAGGGCATGAAACAGTAAGAGGAGTTGGGGTGTGGCCAACGGAACATTATGTCTCATGTTTCAATAGTTTGCATGGAGAATACAGTCACATTATTTGTGTAATTAAAAAACTGGGGGTGCCTTGGGGCACCTGGGTGGCTCAGTCAGTTAAGCGTCCGACTTCAGCTCAGGCCATGATCTCACGGTCCGTGAGTTCGAGCCCCGCCATCAGGCTCTGTGCTGACAGCTCGGAGCCTGGAGCCTGCTTCAGATTCTATGTTTCCCTCCCTCCCTCTCTGCCCCTCCCCAGCTTTCGCGCACTCTGTCTCTCAAAAATAAATATTAAAAAAGCAAACACCAGTGCACCTAGCGATCCATGAGAAGCACCTAGCACACAGTAGGCGCCTAGTGGTTTCCTTCCCCTCCAGGAGCCTAGGGCTTGGCAGGCAGCCCCTGAGCCTTCTGGACTGGGGGGCTCAGCCAGAGGTCACAGAGGTCTCAGGTTTTGACAGCTGATTGTGGCAGAGGTGGGGCAAGCCCCTGGGTCTCTACTCCAGGAAGCATTGGCTCCTGCTCCTAATTAGAAGGCCTTTTCTTTACAAGCATGGAAGGGCAAGGTTTCTGAAATTGATTACTGTCTGGTCAGGTCTGACTCAGGGATAGAACAAGTTCATGGATCTGTGCGGGGCTGACCCGCCCGCCCTGCTCCATCCCAACTTGTAAACCAGTTGTTGCCAGCAGAGACACCACCATAAAAGAAAGACTTTATTAGAGTTCTTCTCTGTGCTGCCTCCATCAGAATCACCAGAGGTGCTTGTTAGAAATGAACTTGGGCCACCCTCCCACGTCTTTTGATGGAGCCTTGGGAGTGGGGCCCAGAGATTTGGCTGCCAAACCCTGAAGAAGCAGGTGAATGCAGAAACGTCCGTCATCTTAGTCTGTAAATAGATTCTTTTTTCTTGTTTTAATTGTTTTAATGTTTATTTTTGAGAGAGAGAGAGAGACAGAGTGTGAGCCAGGGAGGGGCATAGAGAGAGGGAGACACAGAATCCCAAGAAGGCTCCAGGCTCTGAGCTGTCAGCACAGAGCCCTACATGAGGCTCGAACCCACAAACTATGAGATCATGACCTAAGGTGACATCGGCCGCTCAACCGACTGAGCCACCCAGGCGCCCCTAGATTATTTTTCTTTAGTTCAACTTCTATTTTGAGTCTCCCTTCTACTCCTTGCAGAAAACATTCCCTATCCACTTTCAGGTGAAATCTGTCATCCCATGCCACCCCTTCTCCTGCCTCCACCATTGATCTCAATTTGGGGGAGCCCCTTGGCACTGCAGCTTGCCAGGGTGGACTGCGCACTCAGGCGCCTCTCAGATAAATCCTCCTGGATCCCCAGCTCCATGGATCTTACCTGCCCTCATTTCTACTCTTATGCTGCTGCCTCCAGGACTCAACAGCAACGAGCCAGCTTTCCAAGCCACACACCATGGCCTTGGCTTCCCAGATTTATTCTGGGTTCCATCCCTTCCACGTTCTCCGGATTTGGCCACTGGGGAAAGTGAGGATCGCTCCTAAAGCTCTAACATCTTGTCTGTTCCTCCAACCGCTTCTCCCCGGCCAGGGCAGGGTATCGGAGCCGGTGCGGGTGTGCCTGTTCGCACTTCCTTCCAACCTTCCCCGTCTTAGACCCAGACACTGCAGCTTTTGAACTTAAAAGCCTGGAATTTGGCACCTTTGTTCTCTGGCTAGAAAATAGATTGGTCTCAGGGCCAAAAAGCAAAAGCTAGCACCCCACAGTGCCATCTGAGCCTTCAGAGAAGCTGCTCTTTTCTTCCTTTGCACAGAAGCTGAGCCACCCAGACGTCCTCTGCGTCCTGCGTTGGTGCACAAGGACCGGGCAGGTGGCTGGTCCAGGGCAGGCCGGGCCAGGGAAGGAGCCGAGAGGATCTTATCTTAGATCTGTTGTCCCCACACCCAGCAGAGCTCCTGTTCACTCGCCTCCCCCAGACAGCTGGGAAATGACACCTCTGGTGACAGAGCCAGTCCCCAGGCTTTGGAGGGGAGGGGGTAGGGCGCTGCTTTAGGGAGATTCTCACACCGGGAGGCCTGGGTGGGGGAGGGAAGAAGCTGGCTCCTGTTTGTCTCCGAGGCCAAGGCGAGCAGCCTCCCTCTGCTTCCTTTCCAGGGATTCAATGTGCCACCCCCCCCCTCCAGGGCCATTATGCCTCCCCTAAGACACACCCTTCTTCACTTTTGAGCCTTGCCTTGACCCAGCCCACAAGGTGGTCAGCTCATTGGTCCCATCTTCTCTCTGAAGGGCCAGGCCTGCCGGGGGCCAGCGGACTCTGTGCAGTTGCTGTTTAGAGGGACCCAAAGAGACCAGTCAGGGACGGAAGGGGACGTGGATAAGCTCTTACCATGTTCCAGATCAAGGCATTTTAACAAATATATATGTAGTGCCTACAGATGTCATATATTTGGGGTCTAGGGGCAGGACAGGAACTGGCCAAGGTCACACCTATGAGGCTGGTCTGAGGGTAAAGTAGTACCATGTGCCTGGGCACTGCACTGCCAGTCCATGCCTACTGTCTTTCCTCCTAAAGAAAAACAGAAAAGCCCCAAAGCCCCCTCCTGTCGCAGCGTGGGACCAGAGGCTGAACGCTCCTGTCGCCTGGGTAGCTGACCCAGCTCTGCGACAGAGCTGGGTTTTGGCCGGTCTGCGGGTCTGCGGCCACCACGTGAAGCAGCCCCGCGGGGAAGCCTCGTGCCCTCTTCCCTGGCCTTAACCTTGCCCTCCCTCAGTTGGGCCGGCCTGCCAAGCACCCCTGGTCTGAGCCCCGCACCCTGCAGTGACTTGGTTGGGGTCGGGGGAAGAGCTTGCCTCTTCTTTTCTTCACACTCCGCTCCCCAGCGCCCAGGGGCCCCAGGCCTCCTCGGAACCCTCCAGCTGCCAGGCGGACCGAGGGGACCAGCTCCCACCGCTCCGTCCCCGCCTCTGCAGCAGGGGCCGGCGACCCGCGCTTGAACCCTTCTGACTTTCCACCCCAGACCCCTGCAAAAGCTGAAGCTGGTCGCGGCCGTTGGGACCCGGGAGCAGGCCGAGGCCCTGTGGGGGTGGGAGTGTGGAGTGCTGACTGGTTTACGGATTTCGCGGCTGGGGGAGGACGTGGCTTGGGGCTCAGGGGCGCCGTCAGGGGCAGGGGACAGTGGCGTGGGGCGGCTGGGAGGGCTGCGGCCGGAAGGGCGCACTGGCGGTGGGCGCGGGGAGCCGCAGCACCCGGGTGCGGGGCTCACGGTGCTGCTGCAGGTGCGGGAGCGGGAGGGTGGGGATGGAGGGGGACCGGCGGCCCCGCCCCCACCGCCCGGCTCCCGACGCGTCGCCCGCCGGCCCCGCCCCCGCCCGCAGTGCCCGGATGTGGGTGACGTGCGGCCGCCATCTTCCCGTCCCGGGCAGCCAGCGCCAGTCGGAGCCAGCGCGAGCCGCCGCCGCCGCCGCCGCAGCTGCCGAGTCGTCCTCCCGCCGCCCCCGCCATGTGAGTCGGCCGCCCGCGCCCGCACCGGGCCTGCCTGCCTGCGCCGGCCGCCGCCCTTGGGGCCCGGTGCGGGGGGCGCCCGGGGTTCGGCCCGCGCCCGAGGCTAGGCCGGCGCCCGTGACTGCGCGCGGGCGGCTGGAGAGCGCCGCTCCCGGGCTGGCCGCGCGGGCGATGGCCACGGGATGGAGCGGACCCGGCGTCCGCCCGCCCCTGTCATCGCTGCCGCCAGTCATTTCGGGGGCGATCCCGGACCTTGTCTTTGAGGTCGCCCTTATCTGACAGGCGGGGAAACTGAGGCCCGGAGGGGGAGGGGGCCCGACTCAAGGTCACGCAGCTTGCCGGCGGCGGGGCCGGACGGGATCCAGGGTTCCCGTCGGTGGCCTTCCTCCCGGGAAGGAGAAAGGGAGGGACGGATGGATGGACAGGAGGATGGGCGGAGCCCTGGCCGTAGGGCCGGTGGCCCGAGGCCCTGGGTCTTAATCCGCCCCTGCCCCTCAGGTCGGCTACCGCTGCCACCGCCCCCCCTGCCGCCCCAGCTGGGGAGGGAGGCCCCCCTGCGCCTCCTCCAAACCTCACCAGTAACAGGAGACTGCAGCAGACCCAGGCCCAGGTGGATGAGGTGAGTGTGAGGGGTGTCAAAGGCAGTGGGAAGGACCCCGAGGGTCGGCATACCGGTGTGGGCGCCCGTCTTGGGCTGGAGGTGGCGAGTCTGTGAGTTTGGGGACAAAGGCACGCCATGCCCCTCCCCTGGTCTGCATGCACTTGCAGCGGCCCCGGGGCCCCTTGCTGTCCTGGGGTGTTTCGGTCCGGCAGGCGTGGCCCCGTGACGGACAGGCTGCTGGAGTCTCAGCACCTAGAGGGTGCCGCTAGGACGTCTGAGCGGTCTGGCTCTCAGCATGCCCCTGATGTGTGCTCCTTGCATGTCCCCAGGTGCTAGGCATGTTCTCTGGGTGTCCTTGGCGTGTTAGCCTGGAACCCTCGGGGTGCATGTTCCCTCTGCGGGTGCATGGCTGAGGAGTGCCCTCGCTGAGGCGGCCTTGGCACACCCCCTGCCTCGTGGGCCCCTCCCCCAGGTGGTGGACATCATGAGGGTGAACGTGGACAAGGTCCTGGAGCGGGACCAGAAGCTGTCCGAGCTGGACGACCGCGCAGATGCACTCCAGGCAGGGGCCTCCCAGTTTGAAACAAGTGCAGCCAAGCTCAAGCGCAAATACTGGTGGAAAAACCTCAAGGTGAGGGTGGAGGCACGCAGGCGGGGGCTGGTAAGAGAACTGGTGGCTGAGTGGGATGTCGTGGTCTGTGTCACTGACCCCCCTCTCGCCCCCAGATGATGATCATCTTGGGAGTGATTTGCGCCATCATCCTCATCATCATCATCGGTGAGTAGGGCAGGGGTGGCTAGGGCCCTTTCTCTGGAGAGGTTTCCCCTTCTGGGTTTTGAAGGTCATTAACCTAGATTTTACTACTCAGCAGAAAGCTTGCATAGCTGCCGACGGCAGCTCTGTTTTCATCTAGAGCCCAAACCCTTGGTGCTCTGTAGCCTGCACTTTGCCTGGTTCTAGGCAACTTTTGTTAAGATTTTTGGAAACCGGAAAGCTGGCGGATCCCCACGGCTCCCTTGAGGATAGAGTTGGGGCCTAAGAGCCCGGTTTGGGGACCCTGGAATTGGGAAGTGGGAGAGCAGGCGAAGCCCAGGGGCTTGAGACCCGGCTGGGAAGCCAGACACCCTACTGTTGGAGCGCTTGTGGGCCCAGAGGCACTGAGGATTAGGAGCCTGTGGCCTCAAGGCCATACCGTGGACTCGAAGAGACCTTGGAACCTACCAGGCCAGCCCCTTGCTGTACAGAAGAAGAACCTAAGGCTGAGCGGGCCGGGCCGTGGCGGGGTTGGGGGGGACGGGAGCAGGGCCAGGCCTGACACACTGCTTTCTCTCTTTCTTTCTCCCCTTCTCTCTTCTTCCTTCTCTTTCCTTCTCTGCAGTTTACTTCAGCTCTTAAACCCCCGAGGAGCTCGCCCTGCCCAGAGAAGGGCCTCT
>PJEM01009846.1:0-27777 GCA_004023845.1 Helogale parvula | reverse complement strand
CCCTTCCTGAAGTTCCCGTCTCTTTTCTCTTTTCCTCCCGCCCTGTCCCTCTCTTCCTGACCAGCCCCTAGTCCTTTCATTTGCATCTGCTATGCAATAGTCCCTCTTCCTCTCCTCTGTCCCTTGGATTTAGCTGATCCTTCCTCCCACCCTGGCCTTCCCTGCACCCCCAACCCTAACAAAAAACAAAACACAAAAAGCAACTGTCCAGGCCTCCCTAGGTGCATCTTCTTTGCATCGTTGGGAGGCCCTGAGACTGGCCCCACTTGGTCCTAAGAATCCCAAGGTCTTCTGGGAGCTTCCAGCATGTTAATTAGCCTTCATTTACATACTGACATCCCTTTGGGTTTCCTTCTCTTTTGTTCTGTCAGTCACCTTCATTCTTCGAACCTGTCTTGCTTTTTTCTGAGGCGCTAGTCCCCATGGTCCTTGTACCACTTTCATTTGCATGACGTTACTTGCAGGTGGTGGGAGCCTGGGCTTTTGGGGAGCCAGACACTTCTGGCCCCCAGAATCACCCCCCTCCTCGCCCCTCTAGTCCAGTTTGCCTCCCCTACCCCCATTTTCCAAACCTCTTGTACCCTCCTCTCCCTAACCCCCCCCCCCCAGCTGGTGTGGAAGTGTCTCGGAGTTCAGTGTGTCATGATGGACCAATAGTTTTGCCACTTGGAGTCTCTCCCCACATTCGTGCTCCCCAGTTTTCATGTGGGGCACTCAACTGACATTCCCATGGGGTCTCCCTCCCTCCCATCCGCCTGATCTGCCTCCTCCTCCTCCTCCTACCGGGAGAGTTTGGGGGTTGACCACAATCTGACTCTTTTGGGAGAGATGGCTACCAGTGTGTGGGGGGTCATCACTGCCTTGGGGAGGAGTGGGGCAGGGCAGAGCATCCCCCCAGTTCCTGCCTGAGATCTGGCCCCACCCTTGCTGGGGGTTGGACTGAAAACTCCCCTCCCTAATTGGGGGGGTTGTTGCTCCCCTCACTGCCCAGCTCCTCTGACTGCCCCCCTGGGCTCAGGGCGGGGGTACTAGTCACTGCCAATGCGTGTATGGGGCTTGCTGGAAGCTGGCGGACCTCGTCCCTCTCCAGGGCAGTCGAGCCCAGAGAGCGGTCTCCTCCTTAGGTGAAGTGATAGAGGAAGGGTCTAATGTCTTTTTAAATGGCACAATTTTAGGGGTCTGAGGGTACAGTCCCTTAACCTGCTGGAGGGGACCCCCCAAACTCTTTCTCCCCCCCCCACACTCAAGGTTTCTGTGTGGAGGGGGAGCAGGGAGATCTGAGCTGTGATGTGACAGGGTAGGGAGAGATGCTGGGGGTGGGGGTGCCGTGTTCTAGACCCCCCATATGATCCCAGTGTCCCCTGCCCCCCTTCCCTCCCCCATGCCCCCAATTCTGTGACGCATCCAGATTGTGAAAATGTACAATAAATGTGTAATGAGTAACCAGCTGATGTGTGTGCTAAGACTTTTTCTTAACCAGTGGGGAGGGTGTTGGATCCGCAGGTTTAACAGGAAAGTTGAGAAGATCTGTTTGGAAGGGACTGAGCTTTGCTGGAGGGCCTGACCTTGGGCACAGCCAAGTGTGATTCCCTGCAGTGGCCACGGGTGGGCACCAGGTGGTGACGAGGGGAGCATTCTGTTCTTGATCCCTGGGTCAGCCTGGAAGTGAACCTGGAGGCTTCCCAGCTTCCTACATTTCTCTTCCCCCAGAGGCCTGTTCCTACTCTTTGTTCCAGCCCTTTCTACCCCTTGATTTAATTCCCAGATGCTCTGCATTTGCTCCCGTGGTCCTTTACTCCTAGGCCTGAAGTACACGGCCGACTTCTGGGAAACCTCCCTTCTCCAGGGTGCCCAGCACAGTGCCAGCATCCAGAAGGGGTTCATAAATACAGAACAAATCGGCTCAGAGAGACCCAGCAGAGTGTGGTATGGAGTCCGCCACAGACTGGCCTGCGCCCCCTGCACCCTGCTGTAGGATTGGTAACTCTAGACCCCATGCTGATCTCTTGTAGCCTCCAGGTCCCTGACGTCCCTGATGTGACACCCTAGCGTCCCTGACCCCAGGTGCTTCAACAATGAGTGGAGGGTGCTAGACCAGCTCTGGAGGGCCAGCTTCTCTAGGCTGCAGCAGGATTCAGCAGTACGGCAAGTCTAGATAGTGTTTCCCAAACTCGCCTGCCAAGGACGCTTTTACAAATAGACGTTCTAAGAGGCCCAGGTGATTCTTAGAACTCGGGATGCAGTCATCAGTAATATACAGCATTTATTTCGGGCTTCCTATGTTCCAGGCGTATTTGCCGTTCATCTACTGAATCCTTTCCAGGTTTAGGGTTCTCGTTCGCCCTAGGACCCACCTTCTTTAGAGTGTCACGGACCTGGGCTGAAATCTTGGCCCTCTTATGGACAGGAGTGTTAATCCAGACGGATTATGTAATCTCCCTGGAGCTCAGTCTCATTTGTAGGGCGGAATAGTAGTAAGTGAGACGCCCTCCAGGTTTGTGAGAAGCACCTGGCTCCGTCCACAGAAAACCATCGGGAGCCACCCATCATCTTCATCTTCACCATTATCACGCGCGGCGCTGAGATCTGAGACCGCTTAGGCCAGCACCATCCAACTTCCCGGCGCCTCAGGGACCCAGGGCCGGAGTCCCAGCGCTGGGGGCGCTCTTGTCACGTCCGGGACAGCTCGCCCAGGTCTCTCACAAAGCTCCCCACCCCGCACCCCCGCCCATCGCCACCGCCGCCGCCGCCGCTCACATCTGCGCCTGCGTATAGGTCACACTCGCTGCGCCTGCGCAGACGCCGCAGTCTGGTACTAGTGTCGTCAAGGAAAATCCCCAGCTTCCAGGTAAACAAGTTGCCGCGTGAGACCGCCGGCACGTGTCCGCGACAGCTCCGAGACCTCTCAGCCAATGAGGAAGTTCGGAGGGCTGTACTGGCGGTCTCGTCCCCGAACTAGGCAGGTCGGAGGATGGTGCCACAGCCAATACGAACTCCCGAAGTGGTTGGGGGCGTGACTCCTCAGCGGACTCCCAATCAGCGCGCCGGGGCGGCCCCTCTCGCACGTGGAGCTTTCACTGCGGTCGGCAAACTGACCAATGAGGAGATGACGGCGGCGGGTGGTGCCAATGGTGGCTGTGCGAGGGCCGGGCGGCCGCACGCGGCGCGGGGCATGGGCCGGCGCCCTTAGGCCAATGAGCTCGCGGGGCGTGGCCGCGCGGCCGCGGGGCGGGACCGCAGGAGCGGGTCCCGGGCGCGGGCGTCCGGGCTGGGAAGCGGCTGCAGCCTCCCTGCGCGTGCGGACGGTGAGTGCTCGCCGGTGGGGGGAGGTGGGTGGCGGTCAGCGAGCGCCTCTCCGGGGTGCTGTGTTCTTTCGGGGGCGCTGTCAACAGAGTTGGGGAAGGGTCATGCGAATGCAGGATCGGAGTGGTGGGAGCTCTGATGGTTGTGGGGAGTAGGACCGCGAACTCAGCAGCCCTCGAGGGACGAGGTCGGGAGGCTGGGACACCGGACACATTCCTCACCACCCTAGGTACCTGGACCCCACTGGTCCAGGGGGTCCTGGGAGGATGGAGCACGGCGAGAGTGGTATGGGGATGGGATCCCTGAAGGCGGGTGGGGGCCGTCCCAGTGCTTGGCTACCACTGTTTGCATAGGCGCCTTAAAGACTTGAAAGAACGGGGTTCTGAGGCTGGAGGGAGGCTGCGGGCAGGTGCTAGAAGGTTGACATAGTGATTTGAGAAAGGGTGACGAGGTGATCTGTGTGACCCTGAGCCAGGCACCTCTAGGCTCTGGATGTCTTTCTTCTGTCTAAAGAGGACGGGTTAGGCCTCGGAGCTGCCCCCGGGAGTAAAGGTGGAGTAGCAACTGTTGGGTCTGAGAGGGAGAACAGTGTTGTGCGGAATGTCACTGCACGTGTCATCTGGAGCCCCTGGGGGTGAGCAAGCACCAACAGGGTGCTCTACTATCTGTACAAACAAGCCTGGGGTTCGTAGGAGATTCCTGGGGCTGGTGCCCGCTAGGGTGACCTCAAGGACTTTGAGAGCATGTGTAAACCAGGGCTAAGATGATTGGGAGCATGTGGGGAGTGCAGACCGAATGTCTGAGACCAGGCCGAGGGAGCAGAGGGACTGGATAGGGCCTGTGTCCCAAGCACCAAACTTAGAATCGACTGGATATTTGAGAGGCCCAGATTCCCAGGTTCCGGAAGGATAAGACGCCAAAATGACAAGCCATTACCAGAGCTCAGATTTTATCCCTGGGCTCCGTTTGTTAAGGGCCTGAGAACATATTAGGAAGCTAGTAACTCTGTGGAATGGGGATAATAATACCTATCTCACGGGGTGGTTCTGGGGATTAAATAAGAGACTGTACGATAATGCTTAGCACAATGCCTCATGTTTTAATGTGTGTGTGTTTTTAGCTTAAAAAATGGCAGTAGGATATCAAAACAACAGCGACAGGAATGCTGTGGTTGGGAATTATATTCTTACATTCTCAAGTTTTTCCGCCCAGTTTTGGTGACTCCCTCCCCATTTCCCTCTTCCCGGTTCTTCTGGTCGTCAGGCACCGGCCCAAACCCTCATTCCACCCTTGTATCCCTTTTCCAGGATCCAGGCCCCAGGCTGGGCCACTTGCTCTGTCCTAGTTCGATTTCCTCATCCTAGACCCATTCTTCTCCCTGCCCCTCCTCCCCTCTCTCTGCTGCCATAGTAACTAGAGATTCCGGCTCTGAGGGGGCCTCGGGGAGGGAGCAAAGGTGCGTGTGCTCTCGCAGAAGCTGGGCCTCCCAACTTCCCCGCCCTAGCCTTTTGGGACTGGGCCAGCAGATGTGTACAGTTTGGGGGGGTGGCGGAGAAGACAGTGCCAGCAGCGGTGCGAACGAGCCCAGAGAAGGGCAGACGCGAGTCTCGGGGAGAGAGCCAGGCGTAGAGGCGGGGGTGGGGGACCCCTTCCTCCTAATCCTCTCTCCAGGAATCCCTGGCTTTGGGACAGGACGGCTGTCTTTGGCAGGGGGAGGCGCCAGGGCTGGGTGCATGTCCTGGGCCAGCGGCCAAGAGAACATGATGTTCCCAAGTGCGCTGGCCGCCGCCCTCTCGGGCTGGCCGCCTCCCAAACCGCTGCCTCTCCAGCCTCCCTGTCCCACATTCCCCGGCTGCCTCGCTCCGCCCCCTTCCTCCGCTTTGACGTCACCGCTCTCTCCCGCCCCCTCTCCTCCATTGACGGCAGCGGGCCCGGGTTACTGTGGGGACTGTGAGGCAGGATGACCAGGGCCTTGAGAGCAGGTGGGGGCTGCTGAGGCGCTGGGACCCCTTTGTCGATGCAAAATGTAGATATGGAGGTGGGGGTGGGAGCGCCGTCAGGGCCTGTGTCAGCGGGGATCACACCCAGATCCCAGGGGAGAACTGGGGAAGAAGAAAGGCCATGTTTCCAGAGGAGAGGGGTCTGAAAATGAGCCAGGGGACTGGGCCACAGTCTCTAAGTTTGGGGGGACGTTTTCAAGGAGACTTGACCGAGAATCCAGGCCGCTGAATCCTTTGTTTTCCCTGTTTTCTGCCTTTGGCCTTTTCTGGGTTATTTTATGACATCCCTGTGTCCCAGCTTTAGCACGGAGCCCTCCCCCTGGTCCCTCCACGGGGAACACCATTGTTAAGGAAGGCTTAGGCCACGTGACAGGGAGGGAGGGCACCGACAGCCCATTTTGTCAGCATCAGCTTGGGGGCCTCTTCACTTGCTGCCCACGTTAACGCAGAGCCCTGAAAGGAACTAGTCATCAGCCTTGGATGGAGGGGTCTGTGTCACTCCAGTTTCCCCCAGCCCAGCCTGGCACTTTATTTCCCCAGATTAGGACTCCGTGTTCTACTCTGCCCCCTCCTTGTGTGTGGGGGGAAGCATAATTTCCAGCACCTTCTCCGTTGCTGAGGCCCCTCCCCCTCCCCATCTATCCTTGTTAACAACAAAATCACCGTGTTTATAGATCATCTACCATGTGTCAGGGTCTGTCCTGGGGCTCTGGGGAATACACAAAGGTGACAGATGAAGGCCTTGGTTTTGTCTTGTCCTAGTGGGGATCTGAAGCCCTTGCCACTCCACCTGTGTCTCTCTAGTGTCTCAGTTGGTCTTTTCTCTCAGCCACCGGTTTTGTTCCCTGTAGCCCTGGCTTCCTGGCCCCCACTTTTGGGGCAGCCCTAACTGTGGGTGGCTGCATCCTGAGGAGAGAAGAAGCACTAGTCACCACGTAGGCTGCCCGGAGACCTTTTCTCTCATTGGGTACAGAAGCACCTGCCATTGTTTCCTTTACAGCCCTTATTGGCTCTGGCTGCCCCTTCTGTTGTTTGCATCCTGCCTGGCACTCCACCCCCTATTACACGGGGACCCTCAGCTGCCATCCTCCCAGCTGTCCACAGAATTTGAAGTGTCAGAGGAAGGGGCCGGGTAAAATGGCTTTATTGTGATGACAAGGTGGGGGAGAGGGACCCAGGAAAGGCCAAGCTACATTTCTGTGTGCCCCACTCCTCCCGAGGACTAGTCATCTCATCTGGCTTGACCTCCTTCCCTCCCGCCCCCGGAGTCCGCACTCCTTTTTCCCCACCTCTGGCAATGCCAAGGTGTCCTGTTGTGCTGGGCTGGATGGTTCAAGAAGCAGACATGTTTAAGCGCCTCCCGTGGGCCAGGCATTTTCCTTGAAAAGGGGCAGCTTACGTCCCTTCCCCACCCTTCATTATTCACTGTGCAAGGCGTCCGGCGCCCATTGGCTGGTGGTGGTGTCTGGGGCCCTTTAGCCCAGCGCCAGCACCCAGGTCCACGTGCGCCCGTGTGTGTGACACAGCCCTGACCTCAGTAGGGGCCAGTAGCCAATCAGACGCCGGGACAAGATCCCCAGCCAATCGGGGGCGGGGCCTGCGGCTCCGCCGGCAGGAGGCCAATGAGGGGCAGTGCCTGGCATTATGCAACCCGCCTCCTGGCCCCGCGAAGCTTCCACTCGGCTGAGGGCTGCAACGACTGCGGGCAGGCGGCCGGAGGGCGCTCGCGCGGCCAGGTAGGCATCACCAGGGCCACCCGGGGACCGGTCTCCCGCCCCAGGTCGGGACCGCCGCCGCTTCCAGCCCGATGCGCCGTTTTCGGCCCAGGCGCTCAGACGGCTCACCCGCTGTCCACCTTCCTTGCCGCTGTCCACCCCCTCTCTGCCTTCGGGAACGTAGGTGTTCCTCGCAACCCTGTACCCGCTGTCCGCACTCCTGATCGTCTTACCTTACCTCCAGCCTTGACCTCTCCTCCCAGCTACCCCGGCCCCGCGCCCGACCCTCGGCAGGCCTGCCGCCGCCGCCTTTCTTGTCACTCGGGGGTCCCTGGTTTTGCCCGGCACCCGGACCCCTTCAGGCTTTCCGTGCTGCCCGCGCTCCCCCCTCCAGGCCCTGGCCCCGCGCCGGCCGTGATGTAAGCCTGGTTCGGGCTGGAACATCCCGTTCCCGGCCCTAGTTCCTGCTGTTGGCCACAGCCTTCCTTTTTCTCCTGGCGCTCAAAAAATGCTTGGGGGCTGGGGGTGTGGTTGGACGAGGAGTAGGGGAAGAACTACCCGCTGGCGGTTGTGCGTCCCTTGCTCGGGGCTGAGTGTGTCTGCTTCGAATGGGGGCGGAGTGTGTGTGTGTGTGTGGGGGGGGTAATCTAGAAAAGTAGAGGACCGAGAGGATTCCTGAGTCCCTGACAATGGCAGGTGCCGGCTTCGGTCCTGGGGGTCGGGAGAGGGTGCGGGGGCCGGAGTAGGACAGGCGGTGTCGTCTTAACCACAACTACCGGGATCCAGGCGAAGGCCCGGCTGGGGAGCTTTTGCGCTGAGGGCGGTGGCGGTTGTGTTTTGCCCTGGGGAGCAAGGCCAGCCCCTGGAAACCCCTTGGGCAGCCTTTCTTATTTTCACCGAGCCCTCCAGGGCCTGGGGGTGTATTAGAGGTGGGCGACCCCCGGCCGCGCCCGCCCGTGTGGGAGTGGGTCGATCCCTGGGCTCCGCCGGGAAATGGGGGAGGGGTCGCCCCTCCCGCCCTCCCGTGGTCCCTCCAGCAACCGCTGAGCTCAGCTGCTGACGTCGGTTTCCCTGGCGACCGCGGCGGCGGCGGAAGCCCGTGGTGGGGCCGCGCATGTCCCTGCGCATGTGCAGCGGGGGTGGTACCGCCCCCGGATAAAATTAACCTAGAGGCCTAAATATAGGAGGCGACAGGCCTACCCCCTGCTCTGAGGCCTTGAAGAGCCCCGCGGAGTGGGGGCCTGATGGGAATTTGAGGATGGAAAGTGTCCAGGATTTGGTTCACGGTCATAGTTCTCATCAAATACTCAGGCTCTTCCTTTCCCAGGCCACGCTGGTGGGGGATGCGGGAGAGGGCAGGAGAGAGGTCCCTTCCCACCTGCAGACCGCCTATGGGGATAGGAAACAGAACTTACCCCAGGGCTCCCAAGCCTGGGGCCCGGGGGCTGACAGAGGAGGGACTGAGTGAAGCCGGCAGGATTGGAAAGTTAACATCTCATTCTTCTCCAGGCCCTTCTTCTTGGTCTCCCTGTCCGGGTACCGCGTGTGATCGAACTTCTCGGTCCTCAGAGGCTTGGATCTCCCACCTTACTCTCCCAGCCAGGCCGCCCGGCCCCCTCGTGCATTCGTGGTGGCCTCTCCGCCTGTCCTGTTTCCCCCTTGCTCTCCCCATGACCCAGACATGAGTGGCCCCCTGGAAGGGGCTGATGGGGGAGGGGACTCCGGACCAGGGGAATCCTTTTGCCCTGGAGGGGCCCCATCCCCTGGGCCGCCGCAGCACCGGTCCTGCCCCGGCCCCAGCCTTGCTGATGACACAGATGCCAACAGCAATGGCTCCAGCGGCAATGAGT
This sequence comes from Helogale parvula, assembly GCA_004023845.1. Taxonomy (NCBI): domain Eukaryota; kingdom Metazoa; phylum Chordata; class Mammalia; order Carnivora; family Herpestidae; genus Helogale; species Helogale parvula. Next base: position 18,909 of record PJEM01009846.1, on the reverse strand, counting down.
CCAACGGGCCAGAGTCCCGGGGAGCATCCCAGCGGAGCTCACACAGCTCCTCCTCTGGCAACGGCAAGGACTCCGCCCTTCTGGAGACCACCGAGAGCAGCAAGAGGTGTGCAAGGTCTTGGGGGGGTGGGGGTGGGTCCTGTCAAGCGGCTGAGCCAAAGGACTGGCCCCAGCTCCTGGGCGTTTCCTCACTGTGGCCCTGCCGCTTCTCCCCAGCACAAACTCTCAGAGCCCATCCCCACCCAGCAGCTCCATCGCCTACAGCCTCCTGAGCGCCAGCTCAGAGCAGGACAACCCATCTACCAGTGGCTGCAGGTTCGTTGGGGGTGGGGGGGAAGGCCAGACAGGAGGGCTGAGGGCTTGGGCCACGATATGGGGCTAAGAGCTGTACCCCCTCTTTCCCTGTGGGCCCTGCAGCAGTGAGCAGTCAGCCCGGGCGAGGACCCAGAAGGAACTCATGACAGCTCTGCGGGAGCTCAAGCTTCGGCTGCCGCCGGAGCGCCGGGGCAAGGGCCGCTCTGGGACCCTGGCCACGCTGCAGTATGCGCTGGCCTGTGTCAAGCAGGTGCAGGGTAAGTGGTGCTTCCTGGGAGGGCGGTGGCCGGCCGGGGGCTGTGCCACGGTGGGGTGGGGGCAGCGTCCTCACTGGATACCTCACCGCCTTCACCCGGCAGCCAACCAGGACTACTACCAGCAGTGGAGCCTGGAGGAGGGTGAGCCCTGTGCTATGGACGTGTCCACCTACACCCTGGAGGAGCTGGAGCACGTCACGTCTGAGTATACGCTTCGCAACCAGGTCAGCCTCGGCCTGGCCCGCCGTCCCGTCCTCCTTGGCGTGGCTCCCGTGTCCACCTTGGTCCTCTCTTTCCTGCCCAGGATACCTTCTCAGTGGCGGTGTCCTTCCTGACGGGCCGCATCGTCTACATCTCCGAGCAGGCGGGTACCCTGCTGCGCTGCAAGCGGGACGTGTTCCGGGGCGCCCGCTTCTCCGAGCTCCTGGCCCCCCAAGACGTGGGCGTCTTCTATGGCTCCACTGCCCCATCTCGCCTGCCCACCTGGGGCGCCGGGGCCTCAGCAGGTGAGGTCCCCAAGTGCTTGGGGGCGAGGGGCCAGCAGTCCCAGGGAGTCCCTGCTCTGAGGAGCCTGGCAGGAGGTGGGGGGCTGTCCTCAGCACCCTCCTGGTCTGTTCTAGGTTCAGGCCTCAAGGACTTCACGCAGGAAAAGTCTGTCTTCTGCCGTATCAGGTAGGTGGGGGCAGAGCCCTTCCCACTGTCCACCCCTCTACCCCCCCACACCCCCTTTGCTGCGTAGTCCATGATCTTAAGTTGAAGGGTAAGAGAACTCCTCCACGAAGACTCACTAGTGCCTCTTTCTCTCCCTTGCTAGAGGGGGTCCTGACCGGGATTCAGGGCCTCGGTACCAGCCATTCCGCCTAACGCCATATGTAACCAAGATCCGAGTCTCAGACGGGGCCCCCGCGCAGCCGTGCTGCCTGCTCATCGCGGAGCGCATCCACTCGGGTTACGAAGGTGTGTGGGCAGGGGGCCTGGCCTGGCGGGGTGTAGGAGGAAGGGGGACTTCTCTACGCTGTGGGGAGGCAGGATGTGCGTCTGAGAGGCAGGTGCCAGCCCCTCGAAATCTTGGAACAGAGAAGGAACCATAAGGATGAAGGTTTGAGTCCGTTTTTAGTGGGGGGAGAATGGGGGAAGCGTCCTGAGCTAGGACCAGGGCAAGAAGAATGCTCTGGTTTTCCATTTCACTCTGGGTGTGGGTGGAAGAATGGTCCAGACCGTCTCTACAGGCAGTAGGCCCCGGGGCAGAGGTGTGGGGAGGCCTGCCAGCCAGCTTGGGCCCCAGGCAGCCTGGGCAGGGGTGGGGGGAGCCGAGAAGCCAGACCATTCTGGGGAAAACCCAGCGGCCTCGCTCTGCGCCCTAGCGCCCCGGATCCCTCCTGACAAGAGGATCTTCACCACCAGGCACACGCCCAGCTGTCTGTTCCAGGAGGTGGATGAAAGGTTCGCTCAGGACCTGGAGGGAAAGGGGGGGCGGGGCTGAGGCCGTGGCTACTCTCTGATGCCTCCTCCCCTTTCAGGGCCGCCCCCCTGCTGGGCTACCTCCCCCAGGACCTCCTGGGGGCCCCAGTGCTCCTGTTCCTGCACCCTGAGGACCGGCCCCTCATGCTGGCCATCCACAAGAAGAGTGAGTCCTGCGTCCTCCCCTCCCTCTTCCGCTGCCTGCGGGGCCTCTCTGGCTGTGCTCACGGCTGTCCCTCGGGGCCCCGGTGGCCTGGATCTCCAGTGGGTGGCTCTCTGCCTTGCCCGGCTCTGCCTCCTGCAGACCCTCCCCTCACGTCTCACTCCTTCAGTCCTGCAGTTGGCCGGCCAGCCCTTTGACCACTCCCCCATCCGCTTCTGCGCCCGGAACGGGGAGTACGTCACCATGGACACCAGCTGGGCCGGCTTCGTGCACCCCTGGAGCCGCAAGGTGGCCTTTGTGTTGGGACGCCACAAAGTGCGCACGTGAGTGGGCCGCACCCAAGAGCTGGCTGGCCTCATGGGCTTCGACCACGCGGGAGGGGGCGGGCCCCGACTTACCCTTCTCCACCCTGCAGGGCACCTCTGAACGAGGATGTGTTCACTCCTCCGGCCCCCAGCCCAGCTCTGTCTCTGGACTCTGATATCCAGGAGCTCTCTGAGCAGATCCACCGGCTGCTGTTACAGGTGAAGGTCGAGGGGCGGGGCTTGGAGATGAGCGGGGTAGGGGCGGGGCCGGGAGCAGGGCTGAGACCTCTAACCCGGTTTTCTCCCTGCCTCAGCCGGTGCACAGCCCCAGCCCCACTGGGCTCTGTGGGGTCGGCCCCGCCGCTTCCCCGGGCCCTCTCCTCAGCCCTGGCTCCTCGAGTGATAGCAACGGAGGTGACGCAGAGGGGCCTGGGCCTCCCGCCCCGGTGAGTGTCCCTCCCCTGCTTCGCCCTCTAGTGTCACGTTCCCCTGTCCAGGCCCGGTTCCTGTGCCTTTTCCTTCCTGTCCTGCGCTCACTGTGGCCCCTGTGCCTCCCCACTGGTGTCCCTCGTTGCATTATGCCCCGGGCCTGTGACACTGCCCTGCTCTGCCCCGCAGGTGACCTTCCAGCAGATCTGCAAGGACGTGCACCTGGTGAAGCATCAGGGACAGCAGCTTTTCATCGAGTCCCGCGCCTGGCCCCCGCCGCGGCCCCGCCTCCCTGGTGAGTTGGTGTGGGTGTGGGTGAGTGGTGAGACCCCCCCCACCCCTGAGCGTCACCCCAACCCAGAGGAGCTGGTCTCTCCTTTTTCCTCTCCCTGGCCCAGCCACAGGCACCTTCAAGGCCAAGACCCTTTCCAGCCAGTCCCCAGACCCAGAACTGGAGATAGTCCCTGCGCCAGTCCAGGCCCCGCTCCCCTTGACCCCTGAGGAGGCAGAGAGGAAAGAAGCCAACGGCTGTTCCTACCAGCAGATCAACTGCTTGGACAGCATCCTCAGGTCAGGCGGCCCTGGAACCTTCTCCCACTTGGGCCCTGGCTCCACCGCACCTCCAGCCCTGCCCTCATGCCCTCTGGCACCCCGCTCCACAGGTATCTAGAGAGCTGTAACATTCCCAGCACCACCAAGGCCAAGCGTAAATGCGCCTCCTCCTCCTCCTGCACCACCTCGTCAGCCTCCGATGATGACAAGCAGAGGACAGGTCCGGGCCCTCTGGGGGCCAAGAAAGGTAAAGACCCGGTGCACACCCTGTCCGCACGCCCGTCCCGGCCCACTGGCCCGGTGTCTCTGCATTTCTGCCTTTGGGGCCCCCACCTCATTCTGCCCTGTCCCCGTCCCAGCCTTCAGATTTGCGGAGTTCTCTGTCCTGACCCGCTTTCCCCCTCTTCGCTGGGATTTCCCCTCCCAACCTCCTGGGGGTAACTGGTGCCATCTCTCCGCACAGATGCGTCGGCAGTGCTGTCCGGGGAGGGGGCCGCCCCGCAGAAGGAGCCGGTGGTGGGAGGCGCCCTGAGCCCGCTCGCCCTGGCCAATAAGGCAGAGAGCGTGGTGTCCATCACCAGTCAGTGTAGCTTCAGCTCCACCATCGTCCATGTGGGAGACAAGAAGCCCCCGGAGTCGGGTATGGGCGCGGAGTGAGGGGGTTCCATCGGTCCTCCAGTCAGATCTCCCTCCTGCCCGCCGGCCTTCCCCGTCTGGCCCCCAACAGAGAGAAGGACGTCTCCGTCCTAGCTCGGGGCTGCTGCCTGCCATCCAGCCCGCCGGCCTTCCCCGCTTTGTTACCCGTGTTCTCTCTGTTGGTTCGCACACGAGGTCTGGGGTGGGGGGTTCGCCCCCAAGGTGCCGTCCCCAGAGGGCCCGAGGACGAGGACTGTTGGGAACCCCTAAAGGGTCTCTGGGTGTTATCCTGGAGGACATGGGGAGGGCAAGGAGTGAGTTTCCCTTCCGAGGAGAGTTGTGGGGGTGTTACCATAGGGGACTGTGACCAGAGGGGACCAGGTGTTGTCTCTCGCCCTGGGACCGCTTTGCACGGAGAAGAGGGCCCAGAACCAGTCCTCGGCAGGTGGGAGGCCAAGGGGGCATGTGGGGCAGAGGCCAGGGGCTGGGCTGTTGGACGGGGAGGGCGTGGTGTGGGTGCGCTAACCCCCGAGGTGACTGCACTGACCTTCCCCCCCCCCGTCTCGCCTTCCTCAGACATCATCATGATGGAGGACCTGCCTGGCCTGGCTCCGGGCCCAGCCCCCAGCCCAGCGCCCAGCCCCACGGTAGCCCCCGACCCAGCCCCAGATGCCTACCGCCCGGTGGGCCTGACCAAGGCTGTGCTGTCCCTGCACACACAGAAGGAGGAGCAGGCCTTCCTCAGCCGCTTCCGAGACCTCAGCCGGCTGCGTGGACTTGATGGCTCCTCCCCGGCCCCCTTGGCCCCCGGCGAGCGAGGTAGCCACCCAGGACAGACCTCTACCTGGTCTGTGACCAGATTGTTGGGGGGCGGGGCAGGGGGTTCTTGAGGGAGACATTCCCACTCCAGGGCCCCCGGGCCCTGCTTAGAGACAGGCCCCTCGCTAGCGTCTCCCCACTAGGCCGGGGATCCGGGCTGCAGCCAGAGGAGGGCAGCCTGGGGGGCTGGCACTGAGACAGGCAGGCTGAGTGCCCGCTCCAGGTAAGCCCATTCAAGCCCAGCTGGGGGGCAGGGGCCGAAGCGTGCCCGCTTGTGACCGAGTTGTTACTGCTTAAGAAACCCACATAGACTGCAGGCCAGACGCAGGCCAGGCGAGCCAGGGCAGCTGCTGGGGTCGGGGCTTCAAGGGCAGGGTGTCAGCCCTCCAGGCACCTGAGAGAGGCTCCCCACAGGCGGACGAGGGACTCGGGCCTGGGCGCTCCAGCCCATCTCGTCGCTCCACCTCAAGCTAGGCCGAGTGCGGCCTCGACGGGCCGGAGCCGCGCCCAGGCTGTGGGAGTTTGGGGGATGGACCGGAGCCGCCTGCTCGCTCATCTGCAGACCCACCCTGCTTCCCCCCATCTGCCAGCGCGCCTCTGTCTTCTGTACACCCTCTGCTCCGCCCCACTTGTAACCTCTCCTCTCCCGCTCCTTTCACAATAAACCCCCCTGGCCCTGCCTCCTGTGATTCTTCCCTGAAGGTCCCCTCTTCCCCTGCATCCCCTCCATGCTGTGTGGCCCAGAAGCTGGACTCTCTCCGGGGTCTCCTGCCCTCTCCCCGGTCAGAGTGGCAGGGCAGGGTGGGTGGCAGGGACGCCGACCCCCAGACTGAGGCCCTCGCTAACCTTGGTCTCTCCCTACAGGCTGCCACCACAGCCCCGCACCCCCTGGCCGCCGCCACCACTGCCGATCCAAAGCCAAGCGCTCGCGCCACCACCAGACCCCCCGGGCCGAAGCCCCTTGCTACACCTCCCACCCGTCCCCTGTGCCGCCCTCTGCCCCCTGGCCGCCCCCGCCGGCCACTGCTCCCTTCCCAGCTGTGGTCCAGCCCTACCCACTCCCGGTGTTCCCACGGGGCGGCCCCCACCCTCCCCCTTCCGCCCCTGCTTCTGGGCCCCCTGCAGCTTTCCCCGCCCCCCTAGTGACCCCCATGGTAGCCTTGGTGCTCCCTAACTACCTGTTCCCGACCCCGCCCAGCTATCCCTATGGGGTACCTCAGACCCCTGCCGAAGGGCCTCCAACCCCAGCCTCCCACTCCCCCTCTCCATCGCTGCCCCCACCGCCCCCCAGCCCTCCCCGCCGGCCCGACTCTCCCCTGTTCAACTCGAGATGCAGCTCCCCGCTCCAGCTAAATCTGCTGCAGCTGGAGGAGCCCCCCCGTGCGGAAGGGGGTGCTGTTGTGGGGGGCGCTGGGAGCAGTGCCGGGCCCCCGCCTCCCAGTGAGGAGGCTGCCGAGCCAGAGGCCAGACTGGTGAGCACTGACCCCACCCCCCGCCCCGTGCTCTTTTACCAGCAGCCCCCCCATGGTCCCTCTTTCCCTCACTCCTTCTGCACCTTGCACTTTGCCCTGTCCACTGCCTGCCCAGCCGGCTTGCGTCTCCAGAAGGTGATGTCGCGGGGTGGGAGACCCAGGCTGCATTTCTGAATGAGGATGCCTGGTCTGTGGTGTAGGGACAGTCCTGTCCCGACAGGTGGCGAGGATGTCCCAATAGCTCCTGAGAGTACACGCGCCTCCTGGAAAGGGTCCAACGTCACGCCAGTTCTCTTCTCTTCCATCCTGGACCCACTGTCACAGAGCGGGGCCATAGGCCACGCTGGTGTTGGCTGTGTCCCCCATCCAGTGGAAGCACTTGGAGGGAAGCCTGGGTGTTGACCCCTTAATCCCGCCTTGCTCCCCCTCCTCCAGGTGGAGGTCACGGAGTCCTCCAATCAGGATGCGCTGTCGGGCTCCAGTGACCTGCTGGAGCTGCTACTGCAGGAGGACTCGCGATCCGGAACAGGCTCCGCCGCCTCGGGCTCCTTGGGCTCCGGCCTGGGCTCCGGGTCCGGGTCCGGCGTAGGCTCCCATGAGGGAGGCAGCACCTCAGCCAGCATCACACGTGCGTGTCCCCCTCCCCCACCGACCCCGGGGAGGCTGGTGCCGGGAGCGTTGGGGGGCCGGGCCCTGCTTCCACAGGCCAGTGGGCTACAGACGTGGCCTGGAGGGCAGCCCGGGGAGGCCTGACGCCGGCGGTCGGTCCCTCTGCTCCACAGGCAGCAGTCAGAGCAGCCACACAAGCAAGTACTTTGGCAGCGTCGATTCTTCCGAGGCCGAAGCGGGGGCCGCACAGGCCCGGGCTGAGCCTGGGGACCAAGTCATTAAGTACGTGCTCCAGGATCCCATCTGGCTGCTCATGGCCAATGCCGACCAGCGCGTCATGATGACCTACCAGGTGCCCTCCAGGTGAGGAGTTTCAGGGACTGCCTCTGCCCTCCTTTCAGAGGTGGGGGAGGCTGGTCCACCCCCCTTCCCACCGAGCTTGGGGTTTTCTTTTCCCGGGGCTGGCCCTGTCCCGTGCCTGGAACCCCCACCATCACTCATTCCTGCCAGGCCAAGGACAGCTTCCCTGCGTCTGGAGCTCCCAGAGCCCCGGTGGAGAGGAGGGGCATGAGGCCTCGGTGGGCACCTGCCTTGGGGGAAGAAGGGCCGCCTCGCAGGCTCTGGGCCTGGCTCTCACCCTCTGCCTTTGGAACCCCTCCCGACAGGGACACGGCCGCTGTGCTCAAGCAGGACCGGGAGCGGCTCCGGGCCATGCAGAAGCAGCAGCCTCGCTTCTCGGAGGAGCAGCGCAGGGAACTGGGCGCCGTGCACTCCTGGGTCCGGAAGGGTCAGCTGCCTCGGGCCCTCGACGTGATGGTGAGAGAGGGCTGGGCCTGGAGGGAAAAGGAGGGATTGAGCTCCGGTTGAAAGGTTAGAGGCCTAGGAGTGGATCCCCCGCCCCCCATTGACTGTCCTTGGGTGTTTCTTCCTGAAGGGTTTTAACTCACTAAGGTTTCTGCTGGGTTAGATAGGATGTCATCACCTGAGGCTTTGCAGACCTTTTCTGGGCCAGTCCCACGCTAACGGATGTTGTGACGGTCTCATAGTGGGGTCCAGATAACAGGGCGCGGTACATTTTCAGGCTTGCTGGACCACATGTGTCTGCGTGGACTGGGAATTCTTTGGGAGCACATTTGGGGGAGTGCTCCTGGGCTGGGGTGGCAGGGTAGCAGGGAGCACCCTGTCTGACTTCTCCGCTCTCTCCCTCCGAGGCCTGTGTGGACTGTGGCAGTAGCACCCGAGACCCTGGCCACCCTGATGACCCGCTCTTCTCGGAACTGGATGGACTGGGACTGGAGCCCATGGAGGAGGGCGGAGGCGAGGGTGGTGGCGGTGGCGGTGGCGATGGGGAGGGTGGAGAGGAGGCGGGGGCTCAAGCTGGGGCGAGGGCCTCAAGCTCCCAGGACCTGGCCATGGAGGAAGAGGAACAAGGTGGCAGCCTGCCCAGTCCAGCCTTACCTGCCACAGAAAGTGGCAGCAGCTAGACCGCCTTTTGAGGCCACTTCCGGGAGTGCATGAGAAGCTTTCTTCTCCTTTGTCCCACCTCTCAGAACGCAGATGTGGCTGGACCAACCGATAGGAAACTGCCCCAACTTCTCCTGCTTAGGGGGCCGGACCCCCATCCGCAGCCCAGGAGCCAGGGGCAGCCTCTGGCTTCTTAGGGTTGAGGGTGGCATTCTTCAGCCCAGCCCAGCCTCCCCGCTGGTGAGGAGACCTTCCTTCCCCTGGACGAGATTGCTGCCAAGCTGCTGAAGTGGCCTCTCCAAGCCCTGGCTGAGCGGCGTCCTGGTCCCTGACGGTTGGGGCTGCACTTATTTATTGTGGGAGACAGCCCTCTCCCACCTCCTCCCTAGAAGAGAGGAGGAGCGCCCGAGGCCCAAGCAGGAACCAGCAGGCCGAACCCCTAGCTGCTCCAGGGTGGGGGACGTTGGTGGACCATGGAGTCCCTGGTGCTGCCCCTCAGGTGGGACCCAGGTGTTCTCAGCTGTACCCTCTACCGATGGCATTTGTGTTTTTGATATTGTGTCTGTTATTATTTTTTAATACAAAAAAACAAACAAACAGGACTTTGTGGAATGAAGTTTGCGGGCTGGATGAAGGGATCTCCTGGTGGAGGGGTGTGGCCCCACTCCCAGGAAGGTGGTGGCGAGCGTGAGCGACCCCCTGCTCTCCTCGCCGCACCCCGTGTCCAGCTGGGGTGGTCGTGGGCGGGAGAGGAGAGGCAGCTGGCGCCTAAGGTTGGAGCGAGCTCCAGCTCGGACAGGTGCCCGACGGAGAGGGAGGCCTGCCTCGCGGGCCGCCACACGGGAGACGGCCTGGTCTCAGTGGTCAAGGGACGGGAAGGCACGTGCCCAACCATGCTCAAGCTGGGACCCCAGGGTGTGGGAGAAAGAAGGAGCGGGGAGTTAATTCTGGGGGTCGCAGGGAATCCGCATTGGTCCCTGCTGATATTCCTCGCGCACTGACTCTTCGGAGAAGTTCATCTATCTCCAGACGTAGACCGCCTGCCGCCGGCGCCGTGGCTTAGCTGGTTAAAGCGCCTGTCTAGTAAACAGGAGATCCTGGGTTCGAATCCCAGCGGTGCCTGGGTCCGCGGGAGGCGGTACATTATTGCTCCAAGGACAGCGCGATTCCAACCTTCCCAAAGGGTCTCGCCTTTCGAGAGATTCTTATTCTTACCAAGCCGTTCCCACCTTGAGCTTCCGCTCCAGCGCACTTTTAGTGGCTGAGCTCCAGTTCGCTTTCAGGAAGCGGGGTGACGCGGGCATCCCGTGCGTTGGAGGGCTCGGCACCCTGGGCTTGGGTTTGGGTTCTGGCTCATTTTGTTGGGGCCGCCCTGAGGCTTGGGGCAGGAAGGCGAACGCGAGAACCGCTGCTTCAGTTGGGCGTCTGGCGGCTGGAAGGGAGGTGCGGCCCGTGCGGCCGCGGGGAGGCGCACGCGCACAGACATCTCTAGACGGAGGGGCGGGGCCGGCGGGGGGCGGGGCCGTTGATAGGCAGCTATAGTGGCGCGGGCCCCAAGCCGCACGCGGCTGTGATGGCCGAGTGGTTAAGGCGTTGGACTCGAAATCCAATGGGGTCTCCCCGCGCAGGTTCGAATCCTGCTCACAGCGTGTGTACTTTTGGGAGTGAGTATTCTTGTTTTCCGAGGGAAAAAGCCCTTAGTTTTTCTACCGCCCCCTTCCCGGGGGTAAGATCCGGCCTTTATTCTCCGGGAGTCAGCCACCCGCGACCAGCCCGCGAGCGCCCCCTCGCGGCAACCTTGTCCCTGAACCGCCGCTCCGAGGTTCCTCCCGTCACCCAGCCCAGGAGGCTGCTCGGTGCTGTTCCTCCGGCGTGTTCCGCTTCTCTTACCCATCCTCCTGCCTGTCTCCTCCGAGATTGTTTGCGCCTCTCTCCTCTCAACCCCACTCCGCGAGGCCCTTCATCCTCCCTCGACCTTCCTCTCAGTCTCAACGAGAAAATAGGGCGTTTAGAAGAGATGTCCCCACCCCCGCCAGTGCTCGCGTGCTCATCCTTCCCGCTAGTGCGCCCCTCTAGGACAACAGTTTCGCTGACACCGCACCACCCGCCCCCCCTTCAGCTACCACTCCGCGTCTCTGTTCCCCTCTCCCGCAAACCATGTTACCATACACCCACGCTCCCCCCATTCCGTCTCCCCATTCCGTCTCCCCATTCTCTCTGGAGCCCCCTCTAATCAAGTGGCCGCCCATCCCATTCACCCAAGATGCTCCTGTTAAGGTTACCAAGTGACCATCGCATTGCTAAACCCATTGATCGCTTCTTGGCAGCAGTTGACACAGATGCTTACTTTCTCCGCTGCCCTCTGGGACACCCTAGCCCCTCTGATATTTCTTCTGCATCATTAACAGCTGATGCACAGACTCCTCGGGTGGGTCAACACCTTCGGGATCGTCGAATGTCGAGTGTTCCCACTGGCTCGGTTTTCCAACCTCTTTTCTGTCCTCACTCTTTAAGTATCACTCAATAATACATTAATACATCCAAAATGTTCATCTCCAGCTCCAGAACTCTTCCCGAATGACAGATGCATATATATTATCTACTTATCCTTTCCGCTTGGATATTTAACAGGGAATCACAAACAAGATGGCCAAACCCATTCCTGACCTCCCCCAAATGAACTTCACTATACTTTGTAGCTCAGTAAAGGAAATTTTCATTTCTTCAGCTGGTCAGGGTTTTAAAAGACTTAGGGTCACCCCCGATTCTCTTTCTCACACACACACTCCACATCAAATCAGCAATTTCTTATTTAAAACAGATTTAAAAAGAAAAACACGGGACTGCTTGTCAAAACATCACCACAACGCCCTGGTCCATGCTCCCCCACGTGTCTCACCCAGATTGTTACAATTGCCCCTAAATTATTTCCTTGCTTCCGCTCTTGTTCCTTTACGGTTTCCTCTGAACACACTGGGCATAGTGATCCTTTTAAAACATACATCAGATTCTGTCCTTCCTCTCTTTGAAAGCTTCCAATGGGGCATGGAGATGAATCCATGGCTTTTAGTGTGTGTAGATACAGAAAGAAATGTATATACCGCCTAGTTCTTTCCACTGAGAGCGCCTGGAAGGAGAGAAACACAAGTAGCGATAAACACACCAAGTGATGAGATCTTGGTTACTAAATATCGCTCTCCACAACTAGATACCGCTCTCCGCTAGAACGATCCAGGGCTCCTAAGAAAAAAGGCTGGTTCCAGGTGGAGGAATGATAAGGTGGTCTTGGAACATCTTGCTGCACAGGAAAGTAAAGAAATGCTCAGAGAATATCGGGCATCTTAAAAAAAAAAAAAAAAAAAGACCCAACAGCTCAGGGTTGGTTACAGTTAATGGAGCTCCCACTGGCTAAATCTGGTACAATCTGAGCATTGAACTATAGTATGATTGTGATGGACTATGATTGATTGAATCAAGTGAGACTCCGAAGTTCCTATCAGTAAAAAGAAATAAACTGGGAAGGAAGGGGAAAGCTCTTTTTATAGTCAACTGCCAACTAATAAACATAGATGTAGTGGTGGAGTTAGAAGTCATCAGTGATTACTGGAGTGGTGGCTGTACGTAGCAGAGTCTCAAAGGGTCTTCTCACAAAGTACATATGAATTACTATTCAGGGAGGGGGGAGATGATAACTTTACAGTGGCAGATGTACATGGCCAGTGCCATCCAACTGAGCCATCAGAGTCATCAGTGTCTCACTATTGAGACAAGCTGACATGTGTCTTCTGATGTGATTCAGAAGACTGAGGAGGACACGCCGTGGTCTCTGTGATGTTCCCGCCCCAAATACGTAATCCGAGTGACTCGATTCTAACCATGAAGAGACATCCGATGCACCAAACGGAAGGACAAGCTCCGATATGATGCTGGACTCTGCAACACTGTGAAGATTAACAACCGATTCTTCTAGATTAAATGACACGGAAGAGACCTAGCAACTAAATGCAACCGTGTGATCCTGGATCTTGGATGGGGACCAAAAAAGCTATAAAGGACATCATTGAAACACTTGAGGAAATTTGAATACGGACTGGGGATTAAATAATGGTATAATATTAATTTTAATATCCTGATACTGATAACTGTACTATTATGTTATGAAAGTCCTTGTTCTCGGGAAAGATATGCCCAGTAACTGGGGGCAAAAGGGCCTAATGTCTCCCGTGTACTTCCAAAGGGTTCAGAAAACAGATATTTTCTTTTTTTTTTTTAGGTTTAAAGAGAGAGACAGCATGAGTGGAGGAGGAGCAGAGAGAGAGAGAGAGAGAGAGAATGAATCCCAAGTACCGAGCCTGACTTGGGGCTCGAACCCATGAACAGTGAGATAATGACCTGAGTCAAACCAAGAGCTAGACCCACAACCGACTGAGCCATCCACACACCCAAGTAGGTGCTTTCCACTATTTTCCATCCATGCTGTATTTGGAGAGGAAGGAAAAGCAAATGGAGCCAGTGTAAACAATCAGTGAGCTTTTGTGGAGGTTTGACATTACATAAGAATTAAAAGTGATAGAAACAGAACAAAACAAAAAAAAGCAGGGTGGAGAAGGAAGCCCTCCAAAGGCTTCTGATCTCACTCAGGAATGGGGGACTCCTGACTGAGGCTAGGCAAGGGCCTAGAAGGTCCTAGCTGATCAGCCCCCGTTTCTCTCTCGGATCTCAGCTCCTTGCTGGGTCCTTCGCCGGCCGGGGGGCTGCGCTCTGCTCCTGGGCCAGGCCAGGCCAGGCGTGTTTTCCCTCTCAGCTCTCCTGACAGCTGGTCTCTGCCTGGCGCGCCCTTCCCAGAGGCGTCCCAGTAGTTTTACTCTCACCTCTTAAAATTTCACCTTCCCGATGAGTCTCTCTCTGAAAGTACAGTTTCCACTCGCCACCCCCTTGCTTCACGTTTCTCCAGAGCACTTAACACCGTCGCACAAATCCGTTCTGCACAATGTTTGTTGGTTCGGTCCCCCTGCAAGAACGTTTGTCCCCATAAGGGAACAAAAGGATGATCTTGTCTTGTTTTGGACTATTTGGGGACTTCTATCCTGATTCTTCCCTTGGCCCAGGGGCCTGGTCCTCCTACTTCCCAACCCCCAACCCCCCAGGACCCAACCCTTCAGGGAACTCCCCCTACCCAGGACCCAGGGGGTCCCAGGAAGCCAGCTTCCCCTTTGAAGAACAAAGAGGGAGGAGCTGAGTCTTGGAGCCCAGTGTTGGGAGGGGAGGGGAGAAGGACATCTCAGCGGGGGAGGGGAAGCCAGGACACTCCACCAGCTGTGCTGTCTCAGTTCCCTGCCCCGCCTCCCGCCTCCCTGGGGGCCCAGCGCGTGTGGGACACGAGCTCCCCTCCCCCAAGCCCAGATGAGACCCACTGTTGAGACAGAGGGAAGGAAGAGGCTGGAGGCCCAGATACCCAGGCACACACCATGTACGGGGACACGCACCCAGGCCCACGCTGACCACAGACCCCACCCCCACCCCATACTCTCACAAACACTGGGCATCCGCCTGGAGGGTGGCGTCACCGTCACATAATCTGTGCAGGAGCAGTGGCCAGAGAAAGTCGTGTGGTCATGCCAACTGGACTCTGGTTTGGGGAGCCTGAAGACTCCCAAATTCTGGAGAAAGGCTTTAAAAAAAAAAAAAGAATACAGGGTGCCTGGGGGCTCAGTCGGTTAAGCGTCCAACTTCAGCTCAGGGCATGATCTCCCAATTTGTGGGTTCGAGCCCCGCGTCAGGCTCTGTGCTGACAGCTTGGAGCCTGGAGCCTGCTTCGGATTCTGTGTCCCCTCTCTCTCTCTGTGCCTCCCCGCTCATGCTCTCTCTCTGTCTCAAAAATAAATAAAGCATTAAAAAAATTTAAAGAAAAGAATACATGGGGACATGTCACTAGAGCGAAACGAGATCACAGGCACTTACAAATTGAAAATGCCGACGGATGCCACGCATCACAAAGTCTAGAAAAACAACTTATTCATATTCATGAACTGCTTGTATGTCTCTGTTAACACTTCCACAGATGAGCTACTGGCTCTTTTTCAAATCTTGCTTCTCGTCTACCAGCCACGTACTTAGAATGACAAGAGCCACTGGACACATTCCGATCGCATGTGATTTGTGGTTTTGGGCCTTCGTAGCACGAAGTGCCATGACGGACACAGGTGATGACGGTGGCTTCTGGAAGCCTTTCCCACACCAGGGTGGCCCTGCTGACTGATCCCAGCCGTACCTGGACCCCCAAATTGGCCACACGCCACTCCAACGTGCCAGAGGCCACCAGAGCGGAAACAGAACGGTCTTTACTGTTTACAGATAAAATATCTTACTTTGCAAATGTCACAGGCGCATATGGCCGGGTGAATATATGACCAGGGCCCTCCCAGGAGCCTGTGGAGGTTGGGGGTGCCTGAAGCATACACTTTGCTTCATGGTGAAACTGGCCTCTGGACTTGAAAGTTTTGATTTTCTATTTTTAATGTTTTTATTCATTTTTGAGAGAGAGAGAGACAGCATGAACAGGGGAGGGTCAGAGAGAGAGGGAGACACAGAATCCGAAGACAGGCTCCAGGCTGCACAGAGCCCGACGCCGGGCTCGAACCCACAAATCGTGAGATCATGACCTGAGCCGAAGTCCGATGCTAAACCCACTGAGCCACCCAGGTGCTCCTGAACTTGAAACTTTTTTTTTTAATTTTTTAATGTTTTTATTTATTTTTGATACAGAGAGAGACAGAGCATGAGAGGGGGAAGGGCAGAGAGAGGAGGAGACACAGAACCGGAAGCAGGCTCCAGGCTCCAGGCTCTGAGCTAGCTGTCAGCACAGAGCCTGACGCGGGGCTCGAACCCATGAACGTGAGATCTGACCTGAGCCGAAGTCGGAGGCTTAACCGACTGAGCCACCCAGGCACCCCCTGAACTTGAAACTTTTGATCCCACATCTCAAATGGACTCTCAGCCTGCCTAGATATCCAACTGTGCGGGCCTCCCAGGTTTTGCCTGCTCTCCAAAATGAACATTTCACACCCCTTTCCCCTCAAGCCCCCTGAGTTCTCTCCCTTCCAGCAGGAAGTCTGACTCGTGTTTCTTTGAGGAAAGGAGAGAAGCCAGGGTCACCCGTGTCATCCTTCCTGCAGGCCCTCAGTTTCCCCTCATCTCCGTGTGGTGAGGAGCCTCCCCTACCAAAGGAGGCTGATTTTTCTACCTGGTTCTGGAGTCTACTGGCCCCCCCTCCCCCAGCCAGGCCCTCCTCCCTCCCCCCACCTCCCAGCAGCCCCTGGATCACCTGTGCCCCTACAGGCCACACCCCCGTTCTACTCACTATTCACAGCAGAACTTGACGGAGAGGTCTACACCGCGGTCTGCGTGCCTGATTCAGTCCCCTTCCTCCATCAACCAGAGTGAGACCGTGTACAGACACCCGCCTCCCTCCAGGTCACCTGTGACAACCGAGATGCTAAACTGATGCTTACTTCGCTCTCCTCATCTGACCTCCCGGCCGCTTAGCTAGGGGGCTCCCTTCTTCACACGTCCTCTCTTCCTCATTTCCCATACTCTGTCCCAGCGACACTGGCCCCCTTCCCAGCTACCAGCCCCCTTTAAATTTCTTTGCCGAGTCTTCCTCCTCAGCCTCTGATTGTTGGGGTGCCCCAGGGCTCCCTCCTCAGCCCCTCTCTTCTCTCTCCACACTCTCTCACTGGGTGAGAGCCTCCAAGCCACCTCTCTCCCAGCGACGCCCCCATATTTACCTTCCATCTCTGACCTCCAACTTTATATACCCTGGCCCACCTGTGATTTCCGCTCAGATGTCTAGGGGGTCTCAACTAACCGAACTTTCCCCACAGCCCCACCGCCCTGTGTTTCTCATTTCCGGAAGAGGCACCTCCATCCACCCAGTGACTGAAGCCCAAATCCGAGAAGTGGCCCACTCCTCTCTCCCCGGCCACCACCTCCTACAAGCCGCCACCACGGCTGGCCTAGGAGGTCGCTCCCGCAACCCAAAGGTCCTCCCCGCTCCCAATTTCACGGAGCAGCCAAAGTGGTCATTTAAAAACAGATGTCAGCAAACAGGGCTTTCCTGATGAAAAGCCTCCCCTTGCTTCCCATTGCACTTAAAAATAAAATCCAAAGCGGGCCATGCCTGCCTCCCCAATTTTTTTTTCTTTTAACTGTTTATTTATTTTTGAGTGAGAGACAGAGCACAAACAGGGGAGGGCTCCAGGCTCTGAGCTGTCAGCACAGAGCCCAATGTAGGGCTTGAACTGGAGAATGGCAAGATCATGACCTGAGCCAAAGTCAGACTCTCACCTGACTGGGCCACCCAGATGGCCCCTCCCCTGCCTCTCCATTTTTACCTCTGAAGCACTCCAAATTCTCTGGCTCAGGGGCCCTGGCCCTCCTTCTCTGGGGGCCACTTGCAAATTCCATTCCTGCCTCAGAGCCTTTGCACCTGCCGTTCTTTTCGCCTGTTTCTCAATGGCCTTAATTACCACCTCTTCCTCGCAGCGGTTTCTGATCACCCAGAGGAAAGCACCTCTTCCCTCTCAAGCCATTGCCATGTCCGGTTGTACCCCCCCAATCCCCGCCTTTGACCTCATAACCATCCGATGTTTTATTTTCTGCTTTCTTAGTTATTTTCCGTGCTCCCCTGCTCACAAGATTTAGCTTCAGGAGGGCCCTGACCATACTTGGCCCACAGGACGCACTCCATAAATACCGACCGAGTGAGCGGCAGGGAGGCTGGCGCACAGGTGTGCAGATGCCCAGATTGTACAGTTCCCCCCCGGGAGCCACGCTCGCGCCTGCGAGTAGAGAAGTGAGCGTCCCCGGTCCCCGGCGCAGTCCAGACACGGGAACCGCGCAGCGGAGGCAGGCTGAAAGACAGGAGGCCGAAACCGGAGGCGGAGACCCAGGCCCAGGGCGAGCTCCTAAGAAACACCCAGACTCAGCGAACCAGAGGCCCGGGCCCGCAGGAGCCCGGGTAGCGGCGCGGAGGGAGGCCAGCGGGCAGCAGCGCGGCCAGCCGGGGCCCGGGCCACCACCCCCGCCCCCTCCCCTCCCACCTCCTCTCTGCTCACAAGTGGCCGCGGCAGCTGGCGGGGGACTCCCGGCCGCCTACCGGCCCGACGCGTGCGGGATCAAAGGAGCCGGGAAGGGGCGGGCCGGGAGGTGGCGGCGGGGCCCGGAGGTGTGAGCGAGCTTCCCAGGGGCCGGCAGGAGCGTGGGAGCGCAGAGTGCCGGGAGGCGACAGAGACCCGGAGAGACGAGAGAGATCAGAGACCCAGGCGCGCCGGAGACGAGCGGGGGCCGGAGAGACCCGGAGCTAGAGACGCACGGAGGCGGCTGGAGACCGAGAGAGGGCGCACGGACGTTGCCAAGGCACCTGGCAAGAGCGCGAGAGACACCGAGACAGACGCCGAGGGGACCGCGGGGGCGCAGAAAGACCGCGATACCAGGAAGGCCGGGACCCACGGACTTAGAAAAGAAAGCGCGGTTCAGGGAGAACAGAAAATAGAGGGAGCGGGGAAGAGAAATGGCCGGAAGAGCCCGGGATTTAGGGCGCATAGGGCGGGAAGGCCTCGCCCCTCCTCCGCGGAGGGTGGGGGGACCCCCGGGGCGGGGATCCGAGCGGCGTGTCCTTTCTCAGGGTCACGCCTACGGAGGTGCGGGGCCGGAGGCTGAGGGAGGGGTGTGGAAGGCCGCAGGACTCCCGGGCTGGGAGGACGGCAGTGGGAGTTGGGAATCGGATCTCCACCCAGAACCTCAAGCTACGTTAGGGTAAAAATGTTGAGATTTAATGTCTGCTAGGAGTGTTAAATACAGACGCTTCTCAGGCAGATTTCACCCTGCCTTGGGGCGGGGAGGGGGGAAAAAAAAAAGCCAGAGAGTGCATTGGCCGGGAATCGAACCCGGGCCTCCCGCGTGGCAGGCGAGAATCCTACCACTGAACCACCAATGCAGGCGATGGCTCTGTCTTAGCGGTGCTACCTGAACTCCTGAGAGGTTGAGGTCGTCGTGGTCGGAAGGTGTGGACCCGCGAGCTCAGCGAAGGAGCCGCCGGGAATAGCTGACGTGGGTGGAGCGCCAGGCCATCCTTCCTCCCGCCCGGATCCGGCCGCCGGGCCATAAAGTCGCCCCATATGGCCAGGGGCGGCCCCACACCCGGGTGCGAACAACCCGGGGCCCCCGAGCCTCGCGTGCAGGTGAGAAAAACTCAGCCCGAGCGCAGGTTCCCAAGGAGGGGGGCGACGGGGGCTGCCGGGAGCCACACATCTGCGCTCCCATTTGGCCCAGGTAGGGGGAGGTGGGATGTGCTGGCGGCCCTGATCCCAAATGGGAGCGCCCTCCCCAGGGTCTGTGTTTCCCTGGGTTCGGGCTTTCGGAAGGCA